>OMNS01002677.1:4955-17496 GCA_900303225.1 Laemonema laureysi | reverse complement strand
GGGTCAGAGGTCACCGGGGGGAGGGGGGTGGGCGGGGCCTGACAGGGATCCCAGGAGCCAGAGGGCCTCGTGGGCCCCTAGGAACCGAGGTAGGAACCCCAACAACATCTCATTTTCATTTTCATTGTCTGATGAAATGTCATGACATCATCGCCTACGGCTGACAGAATTGTGTGCAATTTACATAAAGTAATGTTTTACATTAGTGTACTTATTCTTTTAACTTTTGTTTTCTTTCTTCCTTTCTTTCAGGGTGAAGAGGGTGAAGCAGGCCTCCGGGGGGGTGTTGGGAGAGAGGGGTCAAAGGTGAGGATTTATTGGGGTCTGGTCGAGCACTTCCGATAAACCACCGCCAAAATACGCCACAAATTCCTCCCCCTGTGACCTCATGCGTCCGCGTGTCATCAAGCAATCACTTGACAGTAATTTCAAGTCAATGGTGATGTCATTATGACGATTGATGTTTTTGTGTGCTCTTTTCAGTGACTTATTACCCCTAACTCCCCTCTAGCTGCCATGTATGCAGTCCCACAGTGGAGGTGAAATACACCCCCGGGCTGAAACCACTGCTGGTTTTACTGTCTGAAGTTGACGATATTACGACGACTCACCAAATCGAAACCTAGTTCTGTTAATTATGTCCACAATCCATCTAACTCTTCGTGAAGTAACAGATGTATGTTTGATATGCGTTTCTTTTTGGTTAAATGTATGTTTAACGGCGCCTATACAGTCAATAAGTGGTGTGGAACAGAAGCAAAGAGGGGCCTGTGTGTGTGTGTGTGTGTGTTTTATATCATTGTAATGCATGTTATTAACTGTTACTGTGTGTTGTTATTGAAGGGAAACCGAGGAACTCCGGGACTGACTGGAGAGCTGGGCTCCAAAGGGTTCAAGGTATTAATTAGACTTTAGGCTGTTAATGCTCAGCAGTGCATTTCATTCCTTTATTATTGTTTGTTCTCAATATCTTGTCTTGTCTTGCCTGTTTGTTATTAATATCTTAATATCTTTGTTGTGATTCCTCATCAGGGTCGTACAGGACTCTCTGGTCTCTATGGGCCACCTGGCACACCGGTGAGACTCATAGACCCTGTCACCACCATCACATGACCCCTACACCACCATCACATGACCCCTACACCACCATCACATGACCCCTACACCACCGTCACATGACCCCTTCCCTCTGCATGTAAACAGCCTTTGTATGTGTGTGTGTATCTCTATGTGTGTGTGGTTTCAGGGTTACCGAGGTCCAGTGGGGACAGAGGGAGCAGAAGGAAAGCCCGGTACACAGGTTCCCATTTTATATCTTTTCATTTCTGACTTCAGTTAATGTAACCTGCCGGGGGGTGGAGCTATCTGCAGTCCCTCTGTGCTAGACCAATCATATCTCAGCATTTCAGTAACTGTCAGCTGTCTCCGTGGTGATATGTGGTGTTTTGACCTCTCACAGGGGGCTGCTGGCTCAGCTGGTGCACCTGGGCCTAAAGGAGACCGGGTGAGTGACAGCTCTTTAATATTCAGGTTACACCCCTGGCTGAAAGGTCCTGGGTTCGAACCCCGATGTCGGCACCCTTGAACCAGCCCCTCTAATTACTGTATGTGTCTGAATGCACTGTCAACTGAATGACAAAATATTACAATTGAATCATTTAGCAGGTGATTTTTATCCAAAGGGACATTGGGGATCGAACCTCCAGCACCTTTTGGTTGGGAGTCAAACACAAATCACGAGGCTCTCCTGCCACATAATGACATGTATTTGAATGCACTGGAAGTCGGATAAAATAAAATAAAATAAATACTAATGCTAAATAGTTAACAGATGGGAGCTGTCGCGGACCATTACTTCATTTGGACTGCATAACGATCAACACATTTACATTTGGTCATTTAGCAGAGAATGAAAGCCACTAAATGTAAATGTGTGCAGTCTAGATGACTAGCTCTAGATAATCGATAAAGGGAAACGTTTACCATTCATCTCCAACCACCTCTACCGGCGTGATCCCTGAACAAGTGCGTGGAAAAGCCAAAGGTTGCACATAGTTGCCTCAAAGCCAAGGTGCAAGAACTGTTTTGAGTTGACAATGTTTACTATTCACAAGAACCTTTTCTGCCTGAGAACAGATTTTTTTTTCTCAATTCCATTCACAAGCTGCAACACAATCGTCAAACGCTCTTTAAAATGTCACAACCAATTGCTGGGCTTGATGAACACTCCCATGGGCCACTTCAGTGACCCAACACCCTCTGCTGAAGAGGGGATTGTAATTTTGTTAATTGTGTTTTCAGGCAATTACTGAGCATAAACACCCAGCTCTCAAAGTTCAGACTTCCTGGCTTTCGGCTACTGGCACTTGATTCTTCAAAGAGATGTTTAGAGGAACCACAGAGTGAAATGAACACTCGGTTAGTCTTGGATTAAACGGAGGACATTCTTGTACAACATTCCCCTGCGCAGAAACAAAATTACATGGAGGACTTGCATCTACATGTTGTGCAGTCCTCTGTTTACAAACCAAATATCTGCAGGTCGTAATACGACATATCAACACACCTTCCCCTTGAAATGGTCCGAGGATGTTTTGTTTTTGAACACTTTATGCAAAGTTTTTTTTAGATTTAGTCTTTTGAAGAACATCTGACCTCTCCAAGGTTGTAATCCCTCACTGTTTGAAGTGTAATCTCTGATCTCTTTAAGGTTGTAATCTCTGTTTGAATTGTAATCTCTGATCTCTCCCGGGTTGTAATCTCTGTGTTTTATTTGCTCAGGGGTTTCCTGGTGTGGTTGGCGAGCGAGGACGGACTGCTGCTGTCGGTGCTCTGGTACGACCTTCTCTACCACCATCATGTCCCACCAGCGTGAGGAGGGACCCTTCCTTCCTTCCTTTCTTCCTTCCTTTCCTCCTTCCTTATCTACTTTCATATATTATCTTGTACCGCTAAGGGTTTCTCTGTTCCTCTGACAGGGACCTCCAGGGAAGACAGGCCAAGAGGGCCTCCCTGGCCCCAGCGGAGAGAGGGTGAGTAGAGAGGGAGTCGTTTAATCAAACACTAAACTAACTAACTACTACATTGATTGAGCTTCTCCATAAATATGAATAGTTTTCACTTGTAAGCGTACTTTTTGTACCTGTAGGGGGCAGCAAACCGATGCGTGTGTGGTTACTCCTCCAGGTTTTCACGATTGCTTGTGTGTAAACGATGCCCATATTTGTCTCCCGTCTCATGATTTGATGATAAAAGAGTCATTTAATATTCATGTTATTTATGTTATTTAGGGCTTCACAGGTATGCCAGGAGTCGACGGCCCCCAGGGCCCGGTGGGCATGTATGTAAGTGATCCGAGTCAAACTCATCACAAACACTATACAGGTGTATAAAGGTCCACTTATGTGGCTCATAGGACTACAAACACTGGGTCATAGGACTACAAACATGGCATGAGAGAAACTATATTGACGGAAAACAAAAATCTAAGAAATCTAATGAAAGTGTTGTTTATTGAGCTCAGCCTGGCAGCTAAAGGAGAACTTGTGGTGTGTTCCTCCTCCTCTGCACAGGGTTACCCAGGGGCAGTGGGGCTGGTGGGGATACGAGGTCACATGGGTCAGCGGGTGAGGACACACTCTTTTTTTTTTTTAAATTTCATTTGGCATGTGGCTACTGGTTGGTAACTTTGACCTTTGAACTGTGTTTGAAGGGCGACGCAGGTGTGAGGGGGCGGCTTGGCGCCCGGGGGAAGCCAGGACCTCCAGTGAGTATTACATTCAAGTTGCTTTGGATAAAAGCACAGAATGACTTGATAATAGTAGTAACTAGAGAGGTTAAGTGTGTGATGTTTACGTTTGTTTTTCTCCAGGGGTTAATGGGAGCTCCTGGTGAGAGAGGCTCACCTGGACCTCAGGTGAGCTAATCTGGTCTCGGTGTCTTAAGGGTTCAGCTCCTCAGGCTCCATATGAAACCTTCTTCCTTTTGTACCAACTGCTCCTGTGTGTTTCTACCTCAGGGCCTTCAAGGGGAGTTTGGAGCCAAGGGTGACCACGGCCTACGCGTGAGTCGCTGTTGTTTTTCCATCTGCTACAGTTCAACATTGTGATGAATCTGATGATGGACTAGTCTGTTGGTGTCTAACTAGTCTGTCAGTATCTGACTAGTCTGTCAATATCAGCAACAGTATTAGTGACCATCTATGCCTCAATACCTGATTGGAGGATCTCAGGTTAGTGTATTTATTTGAGTACAGAATGAAACTCTTCATTGATCTCATCATCATTAAATCTCCTGATCCCAGGGCCCGGCAGGTCGACCGGGGCCAGGCGGAGGCATCGGCGCCCTCGGACCCCCAGGAAGCCAGGGACCTCCAGGGCCTCCTGGGCCAGCAGGACTCACAGGGTTTCCAGTGAGTGGGTACTTTTATAACAAGCCTCGTGAGACCGTCTTGATCTCGCGACTTCACATTCAGTTTCTCTCTCCAGATCGGTCTGGCCTCGATTCTGTTGAAATTCTGCCTTTTCCAAAAATGTTAAAACGCTAGAACCAATCAGCACTCCGGGGAGGGAGTTTCAGTTCAGTTCCGCCGCGCCCGAGGAAAGTGTAGGAAAGTGTAGCGACGGTTTTCATCCGAAGTAGACGAACAAAAGATGAACAGGAATCTGCACGGAAGGCTTTTCTTGGATTAGAATATGTTTCTGCTTTACTTCCAACCGGATTCGTTGAGAGCGAAGTCACTCTGATTGGCTGGGGTTTTCTGAGCAAAAATTGAGTATTTCCTTATGAATAAAACATATGAACATGAGTATTATTACGGTGTAATATATTGTTTGTTTACACAGGGAGAATCTGGACTAGATGGAATCGGTGGACAGCGAGGAGAAAAGGGAGAACCGGTAATAAATGAATAAACACAAACCACTCAACCAACCACTGGGCGCTCAGGACAACACCGTTACTGTTGGAGGTCTTACTACTCTTGTGTCTTTCTTTAGGGAGCTTCTGGGTCCGCTGGAGACATGGGCCCCCCAGGGTTGGGTGGACCACAGGTCGGTTCCTTCACCGATCTTGCATCCCTCCTCACTTTCTCCATGACAGACATTTTTATCTATTTCCCAGAAACGACTCAGTAAAAATATTGAATGTTTCTCCACGACCACAGCTTTGTTATTTTAATTTGTTATTTTAATTATTTTAATCTTTTGTTTCACCTTCAGGGCGCTCCTGGTCCAGTGGGGGAAGTTGGTTCTTCAGGAACAACGGGTGGCCAGGTCTGTAAAAACCATAAAAATATTAATAAGATAAGTTGTACTTTATTAATCCCAGATGGGCACAGCAGAAAGTGCAGGACAGTAATGACTATATAATATTAATACTAATATATACTACACAATGACATGTGGATGAATATTTTATTTATATAACGTGATTGTTTTCATCCAGTGGCTTTGAAGCCACTTCCATGTGAGAGCTGGACACCACTTCACAATTGAACCAACCAGTTAATTAAGTCAGACATTCTGGCACATGAGACGATGAAAGAAAGCTGAACTAAAGTTCCTCTCCTGGTAAGACAGGGAGATCCAGGTTCCCAGGGATCGCAGGGCCTCGTGGGGCCGAAAGGACAGCCAGGACCGGGGGGCCCTCAGGGGCCCCTGGGTGAGAGGGGCGCCGGAGGGAAAGAGGTCAGTTCTTCAGTATCTGGCTGTGTTGCATTTCATATTCAAACTGTTCTATGGTAGACGCTGTAATGAGCTGTCTTTCTTCTACAGGGAGAAGACGGAGAGTTCGGCGTCATGGGAGACTCTGGGCCCAAGGGACAGAAGGTAAGTAAGACTGAACTGTCAGGGCTTGCGCAGGGAAGTGAACCCAAATGCAGAGATCAGACCCAAAGTCGGTGCAAAGGAAGCTTTACTTGATGAAAACAGGCAGGCAGAAACAAGCCAACAACAAACAAGGAGCCGACAAACTGAGGCAGAAGCTAGGGAACTTAAATACATGGAACACAGGTGAACACAACTACAGAATTACTAATTACCATGTGCCAACCATGTAGGCAACATGCCTTGCAGCGACCGCAGGTTTGAGCTGTGGCCCTCTGCTACATCATTCCCTCTGTTCTTCAACCCACTTTCTTGTCTCTCCTCACTACCCTGTTCATGAAGGCACAACGCCCATAACACAAATAATAATATAAACATGCCTGATGCGGTAATGATGGGTTGTTTTCTTCCCAGGGAGATCTGGGGCATCAAGGAGCTTCTGGATTGGAGGGGATCCCAGGTCTCCTTGGCAACCCAGGGTCACGTGGGTCAAAGGGAGAGAAGGGTTACAGGGGACTAACGGTACGTTCATTCTGTCTGTCTGTCTGTCTGTCTGTCTGTCTGGTTATCCTTGCTGTTGGTTGACACAGTACTGCCATTTGTCTTCAGGGCCAAGCGGGTCTGATTGGGAAAATCGGACCAGCCGGTCTGATGGGACTGCAGGTAAGATCCTGGACTAGACTACCATGCTGTTACCACAACTTAAATCCATTGGAAACATACCTAAAATGGTCACATTGAACAGGTCATCATCATGTTAAAGTCTAAGAGTGCAGTTCTATTCTACTGTACGGTTCTATTCTATAGTAATCAGAAGCTTGAATGATTATCTACGTCTATTCTTTTCAAGGGTTTCCCTGGTATTTTTGGACGGGCTGGAAACGATGGACCACCTGGACCAAAGGTAGCTGGGTCCCGTTGGATGTCTCCTGCCAGTCTTTAGTTCTTTGGCCATTGGTTCAACCTGTAATTAAACCTTTACATCGTAGAGTAGGTTTCATTGCAAAAGGTGCCAATTCTGACTCCATGCTAATGGTAGAATAATATATGTAAAGCAAACAAATGTACAAGAAATATATAATGTATAGAACGATGTATGTTACCTTTTGCATCGTCTTTATTAAACTGAGCATCCTGTCTGTTCTACCTCCTTTCTGTGTTCTTCAGGGAGTCAAAGGTCTCGTTGGTTTGACCGGTGCTACTGGAGATCCTGGTCCTAAGGTTGGTTGGATGTCAGCATCATCGTTGGATTAGTGTGGACTATGTACCACTGGCATAGAGGTCGGTCAGTGATGGATCCATCTCTGTGGATTCCTGTTTGCTGTGTCACTACAGGGGATTGCAGGGAGGAGGGGGACGAAGGGAGATCCTGGAACATGGGGGCCGAAGGTGAGTAGAGGAGGAATAGTCCCTCCCACTCCCAGCCGAAGGGTACCGAGTTTGATCCCGAATGTCCGTAGCCTAGGATGTTGGGAGCCACATCTCAAACTGTTCTTTATATATCCCAGGGGTCTCCAGGAACCGCGGGGGTCCGAGGCAACCTCGGCCTGAAGGGCTTTGCTGGCCCCGAGGGCCCGCGGGGCCAGACTGGAGTGAAAGGGGAACAAGGAGAGCCGGTGAGGAGGGTCTGATTCATGGAAAAGAATTGTCATCCATATAAGAAATGACAGTGGACCAGGGGCATGTCCAGGAGGGGGTCCACACACACACACACACACACACATGAATGTTGAACATCTCCTCTCACCTTCTCCCAGGCGTCCGTGGGGCTTCCAGGAGACAGAGGACCGATGGGAACACCAGGAACAGAAGTAAGACAGAACAAAGACTCTAATTTTTAATGCATTTCTACTTTTGTTGTCATTTTCATAATGGAGATGAGCTGAACAGGAACTTGAATCTTCTGACGGTCTCTTGTCGATGATGATGATGAAGATGATGATGGTGACAATGGTGTTGTTTGGGTTTTTTGTCATGTGGCTCAAGGAAATATGCAACGCAAATGGAAATGCCTTATTCATTAATTAATTAATGACTTCATAAATAGTATCTGGATCTGATCTCTGGTCTCCTTCCATGGTCTAGGGTGCGGTGGGCACGATGGGACCTTTCGGACTGACTGGACCTCCAGGTCCTCTGGTAGGTCTTCTTTGTCTTCATCTCCAGAATATTTCTGGGTTGATTTTATGCTGATATGGGTTATTTTCTGTGTGGGTGTTTAGGTTGTAATTTAAATGTGATGAAATTATATCTGTACATACCTCACATCTAAATTACAACCTAAAGTAGAGATTTACACATGGTTTTAGTTTCGTTAGTCTTTGAGTCAGTTTAATCTATTTATAAAACAAATGCAAATGAGTTTTCCTAAATGTTTCTTCTTTAATCAGGGCCCTAAAGGGAAACGAGGACCAGAGGGAAGACAAGGGAAGAAAGGTCAAAAGGTCAGACTCTCATCTTCCAGTTCCCTCCTCTGGCAAATTCTCATTTATCTCTCTACACTCAGACTTAATGGATTAAACGATGCTCTCATCTGTTATCCGATAAAATAATCTGTAAGCTATACGCTTTTCTGGGCTAACATGAAACAAATGGAGAGAAAAACACTTTTAAAACCGCCTCCTTTGATGCTAAAGATGTTTCTGTTCTCCATTCCAGGGTGTCGACGGTCCGAGTGGGAAAGCGGGGAAGAAGGGACACATCGGAAAGAGGGTGAGGGGACGGGTCTCGCGCTGGAACCCACGAAGAACTTTGATATACGATTCATGTACTGAACTGTCTTGTTTCCTGTCTGCCAGGGGAAGAGAGGGAAGGCTGGGAGCAGAGGGTTGAGGGGCGTCCGTGGGGAGAAGGTGAGTTAGGACACCCTGTAGTTATGGTCCTGATGCCTGTTTACATTTAAAAATCTACCCCATAGTGGTGCAGGCCACTGGGTAGGATGGTAGGTTGAGCCATCTATTCTACCTGTTGGTACAGTCCACTGGGTAGTAGGCTGATGGGTTGATCTGTCTCCCCTACCAGTTGGTACAGTCCACTGGGTAGGCTGATCTATCCATCATGCGTCTGAGTGGACACCCCTTGGTGTGATGTCACTAATGGGTCGATTTTTTAAATGGTTTGTAATGGCTAATCGACCCAATCACAGCCAGTAGTGATGACTCCCGGGTCTGGAGGTTATAGTTCTTAACGGTGGGGGTCTGGGGTCTTCTCTGGTTCACAGGGCAAGAGAGGAGCTGCTGGTCCACTCGGACCCCTGGGGAGACCTGGGGCTTACGTACGTCTCCTGAAATGGTTTTGACTTTCCTCGTGAATAACGTATCATACAGACATAACAGATCATGTACAACTTGTATTGCATTGCGAATGTAAACTTTGTACAAAGCACAAATTATTGAATTGCCATTTTGTCACTTTTGTTTTTGTGATGCTTCGTGAACTAATCAGTTAAACATTAAATACGAGATCCTTCTTCTACTAGTGCTGCGATATTTAGCGTTAACTTGTGTGTGTGTGTGTGTGTGTGTGCAGGGTGCAGCCGGGCTACGAGGAGTTAAAGGAGAGAGGGGTCGAGGAGGTTTAAAGGTACC
The DNA here is from genome assembly GCA_900303225.1 of Laemonema laureysi. Classification (NCBI taxonomy): domain Eukaryota; kingdom Metazoa; phylum Chordata; class Actinopteri; order Gadiformes; family Moridae; genus Laemonema; species Laemonema laureysi. The sequence continues at coordinate 8,084 of OMNS01002677.1, read as the reverse complement.
TAACCATCTCTAGCCTCCCTTCACACGGGTGTACCTGCTGATGTATTTCTGACAACTTGCTATTTGACTTAAAGGGAGAAGTTGGACTGGTGGGCTTGTTTGGCCTTCCTGGAAAACAAGGATTGAAGGTGAGACAAAGTTCAGACGACTACATGGGTGTATGTTCTAGACTCACAGTTCACACCATCCCTTTAAGCCACTACTGGTCCAGTTGAAAATAAAAGCCTGTTGACCTTCAGCTGCGGTCGTGTGGTCATGGTCTCTGGTTGTTCTCACAGGGGGTCGGAGGTGACGCTGGGAAGAGGGGCGTTGGGGGTTCAAAAGGAGAGCAGGTACCTCCATGTCCAACCACACCGTCCTCCTGACTCTCTATCGGTTGAGCACTGTGGGGACACTGTGGCTCATGGTGTTTGTTTTGTTGTTCCTTTGTCTGGTCTCCTAGGGAGACATCGGTCCGGATGGGAGGTGGGGCAAGGCGGGTCTCCCGGGACTTCCTGTAAGTCTCATCTCCTGGATTACAAACCAGTACCTTCTGTGTATTCCTGAACTCGGTGTTGAGGTTAAAATTGAGCATCCGCCAACATTATGAATGAGAGTTAAATAAATATACTAGTCTGACGTTAGAAGTTAACATTTTATTTCATGTCGTCTTCTTTAGGGGCTGTTTGGACACAAGGTACGTAAACCTTAAACAACTTTAGCTATATGTTAACCTCTGAAAGCCTCCTAGTTCTATGTGTTGACTATACCACTGAATGCTATAGGTTCTGGTTTTCATGGGCTGCTATGTGTTTCCATCAGGGTCTGAAGGGGTTTTCTGGAGCGTCCGGTTCTGCAGGAACGAGAGGTATACCTGTGAGTACAAATGTTTTCAAGTACATCTCTTTGACATTTACACCTCCGGTGTTTACTGCAAAACAACCACAACAAGCGCAAATAGAGGGCAGGATAAGTCTCGTGGTTTAGGTGTTGGACTCCCAGCAGAAAGGTTGTGAGTACGAACCCCAGTGTCCACAGACGACCTGTAGACACGATGAGCCAGGTGCTACCTGCTCCTTCATGACCTGTAAGAAGAACTCTTACAGGTCATGAAGGTCATGACCTCTAAGAACAATAAATCACTGTCAGTTGGATGGAAGTGTCTGTTGAATAAATACTAAATACATCCCTATGTGTTTAACCACAACAAGGACAAACCAAGATAAACGTCTCATGTGTTGTAACAGGGACCTCCTGGCCCCCCCGGTCCCCCAGGAACCTCGCTGAACCTCACTCTGACCAGTATAAAGGCAAGTAACAGAGAACCATGTGAAATTCACTTCTAAACGGGTGTATTTGTATGGTTTCTGAAACATGTTTTGATGAATGGCAGGGAACACACCGATGTGTGACAACTTAACCACAACAATTTGATCTAAATAAAAACACACGCGTGTCCATATCAAACTGTAGGAACTCATGTACGTGTCGGGCAAGCCCAACTACCTCCTGGTGCGGACTCTGCTGGCCTCCCTTCAGAGAGACCTGCGCTGGTTCCTGGATCCACCAGATGGCAGCAGAGCGCACCCCGCCACCACCTGCCTGGAGCTGTGGCTGGTCAACGCCAGCGTCTCCAACGGTAAGGGCACTGTTGGGGTTTATGCTGTTGAAGTTTGTTGTTTTTTACGTGTATATTGACTGCAAACTGTGTACTACTACTTTATGGAGTGTCACAATTGAATACAATTTACATTCAGAGGGATTTACAGCACAGGCGTCATTCTGAAATACTCAGAACACTTTATTGATCCCGGGGGGAAATGGTTTCTGTTCGCTTATGTCAAGATAATAGACAAGGAAATGCAGAGATATCATCCTTATTGTACGTGAACAAATAGGAAAGGTGAATAAAAGGGTGTCTCCTGTTTCCCTTCTAGGGAATTATTACATCGATCCGAACCAGGGCAGCCCTGCGGACGCCTTCCAGGTCTTCTGCGACTTCACGGAAGAACCAAAGACCTGCTTGAAGCCGCTCCAGTCCCGGGTACGAGTGACGGTGTTGACACACCCAGCGTGGTTTCATATCTTTAGGACCATTATGATCGCAAACATGTTTATTTATCATTATGAGGGCAACAATGTAACTATTAAGAGGGCAACAAACAAACAATGTAACTATTATGAGGGCAACAAACAAACAATGTACCCATATCAGGTTCCAGTGAAGCCGTGGCTTGTGGGCAGCGGCGTGGACGTCTCCTTCCAGTGGTTGAGCACCGTAGAAGGTGGCTTCCAGGTTCGTACCAAACGATCAAACTGGGCTTTTGAACATATCTGGTGATCTGCCTCAACACTACACACATTTAAATATGATTAGAAAGATATGTTTCCAAACCTAAACCTCTTCGATCTCCCGCTTGTGTTCCAACCGCTCTCCTCCCAGTTTGAGTACCGCGGGTCGGACGTGGTGCAGATGAGGTTCCTGAGGCTGGCCAGTCGGTTCTGCAGCCAGAGGGTCAGCTACTCCTGTGGGCCGGGCGGCCGGCAGGGGTCCCGAGAGAGGCAGGTCAAGTTCCTGGCCGACACGCGGAGACAGAGCTACCTGACCGCGCTGAGGGACTGTGAGGTGAGGGGAATGGCGTTGCACTCACTGTGAAAAGCACCATATAAATGCTAAGTATTATTATTATTATTATTATTTTAAAGAGGGCTGGTAATAATATATCACAATATATGTGACAGTCGAACCCCTAACCTTGACCAAAACTGATAAAAATGCCACTTATGTATCGGCAAACGTTAAAGATATACCTAAAAGTCATTACATTATTTCATGAGATGAGACTTCACTCAAGTGATTTAAAGCCAAATCCTTTGTCAAAAGAGGATTCTGCTCCGTTAGTCCCAGGAAAAGCGTTGTGGATGATTTTGTCCGCAGCCATCGGAGGAGCAGGACTCGGAGGACTGGGACTCGGAGGAGCAGGAGGCGGTCTTCCTGTTTGAGAGCGAGGACCTGGGCTTGCTGCCCCTCAGGGACGTGGGGGTGCTGGGGAGCAACAAGCTGACCCAGGGGTTCGGCTTCACCGTCGGACCCGTCTGCTTCAGCTAGGTGAGTCGGGGGGGGGGGGGGGGGCGGGGGGGGGCGCCGGG
>OMNS01002657.1:10387-20658 GCA_900303225.1 Laemonema laureysi | reverse complement strand
AGATACACAAGAAAATATAGTCTTATGCACTATATTATATTATATTATATTATATATTAATGCTAATGCTAATGCTAAATTATAGTTCAGGTAAATATGATGGTAAAGATGGTTCCTTAAGTTGATGTGACTGCATGCAACTTGATGCAAAAATAGATATGCACCTATTCATAAGTAAATAATATATGAGTAATAATAGAATAGAATAAAATAGAATAGAATAAGAGATATAATAGGGACATAGTGGTTAACAATGTTGCCTCCGCTAAAAGTTCAAACCAGACAGGGTGCCTCTTGTCCACACCAACCCAAGAAGGGACCTTCCTCCCTGGCCAAAATACCTGCAGGTTCCTTGAAGCACTCTGGGCCCCCAGGGACCTGGTGTTGTTGGTCCCTGCAGTGCAGCACTTTGGCTGCCAAACCAGAGAGGGGTTACAAGCAGGGGATAGTTCCCCCCAATATGAACGACAACAACAGTAATGTAGACAGTGTTGTAAAACCACGCCGTAGACATTTTGCACAATTTCCCCAACACCCAAAGTTCTGAAAATTGTTCAGAAAAAACAATCAACCTGCTACTTGATAACCCATATCAGATTTTTCGTTAAGGCAATAGCAGAGACAATCTCTGGCAGACATCTTTCAGACATCCGTTAAATGTTTGATCTGGTTTCATGACGAATAAGTTATGCAATTTTGACTCAACGTTTGCTAATTTGGAAATACATTCACTTTCTGTGAATTGCGTTGCCTGCCTTAGTCAGTTACGCCATGTTATACTGATGTTAGTCCGCTAGATGGTAGCATCACTCTGCTCTCAACTCTACATGAATAGGAAACTCACACTGTAACGATCTAGAAAACACTTTTCGTCACATCCCAAAGGTTTTGTGATTCTTCGAAGTTAAAATCATGATATTGCATTATATATTCGTTTACATTTGGACATTATACATTATTTGTATAATGGATAACAGATAAGGCATTATCCAACGTGTGCTATGTCTTGTCTGTTCATGGACTGTTGTACCATTTCCTTATGTTTCCAGGCCAATAGAAGGGGTGTTATCAGTCACTAAGCAGAGACACACGTCGGCTAGCTCGGCTAGTCGGATAGCTCATCTCCATTGCACTTCCTTCCCAACCGCCATGCATGTCAGGGATAACAGATGATGTTCAGCAATAAAGAAAATGTTCATATGTCAAATATGTCCAAAAGAGTATGTGAAATACAATAAAGTAATTGCATTTGAAAACCTTTAGCAAAAAAAAAGCAAAACACATTTGTTCCTACCTTCTTACTGCAGTATGAGCCACGTTGAAATGAAAGCAAAAGTAAAAAAATAAAAAAAACACAATCCTGTAATTATATTAAATTGTATGTCATGTATGACTGCATTACATGTATTATAATGTCAGTTTGTATAGTACAATTAGCATAGAATAAATGAGATACTTCCCTTTCTGTCTTGGCGACTGACATGACATCAGTGATGACATCATGGATAGTATAAAAGACCAGCTAGAGAAATGGAGCACATCAGAGACCCCACACACACTGTGCTTTGGCTTGATCATCATGCGAGAAATTGTACATCTACAAATTGGACAATGCGGAAACCAGATTGGCTCAAAGGTAATAAATAACAACAAACTTCTGAATAATTTATAAATACCTTCAAAAATATCTTCAGTAGGCCTTTTTCACAGATATCAATAAATAACCAAATACAATTGTCCTATTTAAGAATGTAATAGCATATTGACTTTTGAAATTACTCCTTTAAGTTAAAATAAGAATGAAATGTTACATTATTGTTAAAGAAAAACGTTTTCGTATTTCTATTTGGGCCCCGTTTCCAAAGAAGTAGCATTCAAATGTAACCAATCATCTTCAAGCTGAAATTTAAATCAGCATTTAAAACAGCATATCAAAAACAGTTAAATTGTATCCCTAAAATTTTCCCTTAACATAATGAATAATTACATAATAATCATACATATTTTTCAAAAATGGATCTAAAAAGATCCAACCCCTTTCTTGGTGAATATTGTGGGCTTCTGTATCATACTGACAGTTGTGAGTGATAGGGTGTTCCCCTGGGCTTTCTGGTTACAGATAAGGGGCAATGCGAGACTTACATGGGTGGGCCTTTTTTATTTTATCACATAAAACACAAAGCAAGGAAGAGGAAATAAGTCACGCATCAGAAATAATTTCCTGTGACATTATGGGCATTATTGTGGCGGGAATGATTTTCGACCATTCGGGGGAAGAAAATAATCGCTTTGATCCACGGGCATTTGGTAAATTAACTTGAGCTTCCACATTCACCTGTACATCCATGTTGTTGATTGGCCCGTTCCCACGGTGCTCTTTGCTGCAGTGCAGATCAATTTGCAACAATTAGGTACCAAAGGTGAAAGAGTGAATGTTTGGTGGAGTGTGATAGGCCCAGATCATTTGAATGGCCTCAATTTTAGTTACAAGGTCATATTAGGTCTAAAAAAGTAGTTCTATATAGGTTCATAATCACACTTTTGTTGTATTATTTTGTGAACATCAAAAATGCTCACTTTAGTAGTAGTAGTAGTAGTAGTAGTACTTATATATGTTGTTGTTTCTTCTGATAATAACAGTTTTGGGAAGTGATCAGCGAGGAGCATGGGCTCAACGCTACAGGCCTCTATGAGGGAGATTGCAACCTCGAACTCGAAAGGGTCAATGTGTACTTCAACGAAGCACACGGTAAGGCACACGTGCAACAATTCAATTCCAAATCCAGTTCAATTCGAGAAGAAGACGGTATAATTAAAATGAATTACATTTAAATGTAATTCATTTTAATTGTGTTCTTCACTGGAGCATTTGATTGTACTGATTCTCCATGTATCCCAGGTGGAAAATACGTGCCCAGGGCCTTGCTTATTGACCTGGAGCCTGGAACCATGGACAGTGTGAGAGGAAGCCGCATCGGTGCTCTTTTCAGGCCAGACAACTTCATCCATGGTGAATATTACACACTTTGCTCAATCTATGGTTGATGATGATATATTACAAATACAAAATACAAAACATAGACATCAACAGCAACAATAATTGACGTCAACCTCTTCTGAAAGAATGTACAGTATATACAACCTATGTTGTGTTGTGTCTCAAGTAGGCCAAGGTAAACAGCCTTGTACTGATTGAAATGAATGATCATTTGATTGTATTACTGTTATGCAAAGACTCGGATGTTCCCCTTCACCGAAGATCTCTGAGAGATCTCTGAGCTCCCGCGCGGTTCTCTGTTGTGTTCCAGGGAATTCCGGAGCCGGGAACAACTGGGCCAAGGGCCACTACACGGAGGGAGCCGAGCTGGTGGAGCAGGTGATGGACCAGGTGAGGCGCGAGAGCGAGAGCTGCGACTGCCTCCAGGGTTTCCAGTTCGTCCACTCGCTGGGCGGGGGCACCGGCTCCGGCATGGGCACCCTGCTCATCAACAAGATCCGCGAGGAGTACCCCGACCGCATCATGAACACCTTCAGCATCATGCCCTCGCCCAAGGTGTCCGACACGGTGGTGGAGCCGTACAACGCCACGCTCTCCGTGCACCAGCTCCTGGAGAACACGGACGCGACCTTCTGCATCGACAACGAGGCGCTCTACGACATCTGCTTCCGCACGCTCAAGCTGACCACGCCCACCTACGGCGACCTCAACCACCTGGTGTGCATGACCATGAGCGGGGTCACCACCTCCCTGAGGTTCCCCGGGCAGCTCAACGCCGACCTGCGGAAGCTGGCCGTCAACATGGTGCCCTTCCCCCGCCTGCACTTCTTCATGCCGGGCTTCGCCCCTCTGACGGCGCGCGGCAGCCAGCAGTACCGCGCCCTCACCGTCCCCGAGCTCACCCAGCAGATGTTCGACGCACGCAACATGATGACGGCCTGCGACCCCAGGAGGGGGCGGTACCTGACGGTGGCCGGCATGTTCAGGGGCCGGATGTCCACCCGGGAGGTGGACGAGCAGATGCTGGCCATGCAGCAGAAAAACAGCCAACTATTTGTGGATTGGATCCCGCACAACGTGAAGGTCGCCGTGTGCGACATCCCGCCCCGGGGCCTCAAGATGGCGTCCACCTTCATCGGGAACAACACGGCCATCCAGGAGATCTTCCGGCGCGTGGGAGAGCAGTTCTCCCTAATGTTCCGACGCAAGGCCTTCCTCCACTGGTACATGGGGGAGGGCATGGATGAGATGGAGTTCACAGAGGCGGAGAACAACCTCAACGACCTGGTGTCCGAGTACCAGCAGTACCAGGACGCCACGGCCGACCTGGACTGGGAGGTGGAGGACGAGGAAGTGGAAGAAGTACAGCCATCAATAAGCACGGCCACGACAACGACAAAAGCTCAGTCTCTCACGGAGATGAAGCAGAGAGTGAGTGAAACAGTGACTGAAACAACGGAAAGTGACGATGAACAGTGATGGCCGTGTCAAGGTTTATAGTGAATGTGATCGTGGAACATTACATTACATTACATTACAGTCATTTAGCAGACGCTTTTATCCAAAGCGACTTACAATAAGTGCATTCAACATCGGTAGTCAAGACAACTAGTTACCAGAAATCATAAGAGCACAGACAAGCCTAGACAAGTAGCTAATAGCATAACTAGTGCTAAGGTAAAAGTGCAATGAGCTTGCAGCCCACCTAAAGTGAGAACCATGCAGAGAAGATATTTAGATACTCAATCTTTTTTGTTTCGTTCGATTGCCAATTTACTTTACTTGTGAATAGTTATATTGTATGAATGGTCATGCAATTGCTCATGCACATGTATGTGCTCAATGCTTTGGTGGTTCATAAGAGTTGTTGTGTTTTTCAGAATTTTTTTCATTCATTCATGTTTAAATCAAGGTATATATAGTAAAGCCCATGAATTGTCTTGCATTTTTCTGTTGTTGCATGTATGTATGTTTTGTGTGCAAGCTTGATAGTTAGTAAACTGGAGAGATTATAATGTACACCAAAACAGTCACATTTTTAGTTAGCCATGTTTTGTATTATACAACTGCTATTGAAGTATTTCTTGTTATTTTTCATTCATTCACACATATTATGATGGTGATTCAACTAAATAAAATAATAACATAATCAAAGTAAACTCTGCTTGTACAAAACTCCTAATATGTTTGCAGGAACACACCAACAATATTTTTGGCATATTCACATATTCTATGTGAAACTCTAACCAAACTAAACTGAATCTATTCCCGCAATTGAAGAACAGTGACAGCATTACAGTGCACTTTGCACGGTTACTATATAAAGCCCTCCTCCCTATTTCACAAGTCTGGCAGAAATAGATTATACAATACCCAACTTGCCCTGTCTGTACTCCTTGATAAGCACATATGATGTGCACCCCCAAACCTGACCTACTGAGTGGTTTGTGAAGAGATCTAGGTTACACTGACATAAGCAGACCTATAGGCCAATCAAATCGTCTACATTTCTGTTGTAATTTCTCCTAATTAGTGTCATGCAGCAGATTTTAAATATGAATAATATAATATAGTAATATGAACAATTATTATAATAATGATTATAATAATGTCCCTCTCTCACTCTCTCTCAAATAATATATGTGTGTGAGTGAGAGAGGGGGGGTGCGTGTGAGGGGGTGCGTGATTGTGAGAGAAAGGTCAAGTTCGAAATATGTCCGAAACTGCCTTGCACATGAAGCCTTCCACCTTCTATGCTGCACTGCCAGCGCCAGCCTCTCCGTTATTTAATCGAAGAATGCGGCGGAAGTGCGTACTACAAGCTCATGTGACCGTTCTGGAGTGGGCGGAGTCCAGCAGTGCTCCATCTGCTTAGCTCTTGGCTAATTCGTCCAGTGTGACCGTGCCTACCGGCTTTTCCGCTCCTGACTCCAACTTCGCACCGGGTACCAGACCACCACAGAATCGGATATGAAGATCTGGACATCGGAACATGTATTCAAGTAAGTAGTTAAAATTGAATGTCTACTTATTTGCGCAATAAGCGGTTAGATAATATGATTCGCACTGTGTAGGCTATCACATATATGTAGGCGGCATTCCTCTCTCTGTGAAATAGCCAGTAGTTTTCTTTACTAAGCGAAAACAGCTGCACAATTCGATCATAACATGGTTTGTAGATTACATTTATTATTTTAGGACATACCGTTAGCTAAAGCTAGACATCGGTCAAGGTAGACATTGCGGTTAGATTGCGTAATCTGACAGAGCGACAGCTACGACCGTGTCTACATCATCGCGCTCAACCTTTCCCCTACATTTGGAAGCGACTCTTACTTGCGTCACGGCCTCCCACTACCGTTTGCGTTATTTCCATGGCGACCATTCACTCGCTCTGTGGCTTGCGCCCTGGCTCTCGTTCCCAAAATCACAACTGTACTGCTAATCTGATGAATTGTATGAGAGAAACTATCATGCACCACCAGTAAGTAGCGGCATTGCATCACCTTTTCCTTCGTGACAAGATGGGCTTGTTCGAAATTATGAGCGTCACTGTGAATTAGATAATAGGCATGTATAAATAATCTGAATATTTCTCCAAAACGAATAATTAATAATAACTAATAATTTTGCAAGATGACACAAAATAAAATCTATATATATCACTCGTGTTCTCTGCTTGCAGCCATCCGTGGGAGACTGTGACCAAGGCTGCCATGCAGAAGTACCCCAACCCCATGAACCCCAGTGTGATTGGAGTGGATGTCCTGGACAGATCCGTAGACAAGCAGGGATGTTTGCACAGTAAACGACTGCTCAGCACAGAATGGGGCCTTCCGTCTATAGTCAAGTCTGTGAGTATCAAGGTTCTAATTAATGATGGTTGATTATTGATTGATGGTATTTCTAATAGCTGTATATCAGTACAGTATTAAAGAACAAACACCCTATGGAAGTGGGACAGAAGGTGTTAATGTAGCAATGTAAAGATAAGTATTTGTGTATGTGCTGCATATGTTGGCATCATTTTAGCTGTTTATCTTATACAAGTAAAGCTTAAATTCACCATCTCACTTTAAGTCAACTCTAAAAGATTGTTGTGAAATAATATAATATTTTACACCAAAAAGAAAAGAAAAATAAGTCAACCAATCACGTGTCAGCACAGAGAGTATGTATGTGTATTAGGACCGGGGAGACTAATGCTTTTCAACCAGGACGACCTTGCCACTCAAGGTAAGGCTATTTTAGAGTGGCTGCGGACCGGCTGAGTTCTCGCTCAGCCACAGCTCGTGCAGTAGGCTACGCGACACTGGGGTTGTGGTTTATGTGTTTCCAGACCTCGTGTCATGTGACGTAACATTCCAGCTCGTATTAGCCCCTGGCTAATAAGGGACTACCCTGGTGCCAGCGTGAAGGCATAGCAGCAGAGGGAAGGGTGATGTGCACTTGTCACATACTCTCCTGCTCATTTTTAATATTTAGATCACATCTACATTCTAAAGAATATCGGCGATGTAGTGGACTATAATAGTAGTCGTACTTGAAGGTTGTGTGTCGGTGTATATGTCGTATTATTCGTTATGCTATAATATATTTGGGAGCGTGACATTTGAACACAGGCTGTAACCGGAGAGTACTCCGTTTTCTTTCTAGGTTCTGTAGAATAGGTTATTGGTTTATTAGGTACAGCGAGGTACTTGGCATGCTGCCATATATTGAGCGTACTGTTTGTTCGGTTTCCTAGGGGCAACATCTTTTACCGCCAAGTCACTGTTAGGACATTTGTGACGGGTCGTCCCTCGAGTTCCTGTGCACTTTTACCCCACGCCTCCCAGCCTTGGGTAGAGTTGAGCAATCACACGGCATGCACACATGCCCTTGTGCTGCCCTCGTGCAGCCTACGCAAGCGGTATCCAGCGATCTGTAGTAGTAGTAGTTACTTTCCAGATGCCCTTTAGTCTTTCGTATTGGAAGACCCAGGGCAAAGGTGTCTATTAATACCAGATCTAATTCCATTCACAGGCGCTGACTGTCCGCTGACCCAGTGGTCAACGGCATATTATCACACACCTTAAGAGTCCAGGGGTCTGACATCTAGTTAACTGTGAACTAGTGAATGAGCACTAGAACTCAATCTTTGTGCAGTTAGTGCATTATATTTAGCGATTCCTTTGGTGATGTCTTGCATGAACCTGACCATTATATAACTGTTGTACATTTGTGCAAATCATATTTCTCTGGAGGGGGTTTCAGCCATCTGTTACCAGACTATGTCTTTTCTTTCGAAACTTTTTGCTGTCTCCTAGCGGTTTTGAGGTCAGCGTTGACTTGCACCCCGTCGCACAATATGCTTTCACAATATAGTGATGTCTTTGTTGTTGTTTATTTGTTTCTTTCCTTCAGCTCATTGGCAACACACGGACGTGCACGTACATCCAGGAGCAATCTGTTGTAGACCCCAAAGAGAAGGTTTTTGAACTTCAGTCCTCAAATGTGAGTACCGTCGTTCATTATGTATTCTTCCTCATTCAAATCCTTGAATCCTTTATGCCATCTGTGAATCCTTTATGCCTGAAATCTGATTGATGATGATCTTTTGTAAAGGTCCAATAATCTGATAATATATAATATAATAATAATAATTCAATATTATCGCTTATTGTCTTTGAAATGTATTGCATAGTCTAAATGAATTACAATGAGAAGATGTATGCCCTTAAAATGGAATCAAAATATGAGGTTTGAAATGTCAGAGAAAGGAAAATTAGTTTTAGTCTGATACCATACCTTATATTTCCATATACCTCAATGTAATGACCCTCACTTGAATTCATAAGCATCGCAACATTTATCGATATTGTGCAAAATTCCCTTCCCCCTGCCTATCATGCTCCCAAACCACAGATCATGAACACTTTACAAACATGTTTCATGTTAGCGATTCCCTCCCCTTATACTGTTTAAGTATACTGTAGCATCGGGAATAGTATTGTACAGTACGGTTATACTGTTAACTAAACAACCTATATGTGTAATGCTGCTGCTGGTGTTTAAGGGGTGTTGGGTGGTTGAGATCATCCATGTTCCAAATCCGAACTTTTACTTGACATTCATGCTTGTCATTGTCTCTACAGATCACCTTGACAAACATGGTGTCTGTGGATGAGAAGCTAACGTACAAACCACATCCTGAGGATCCAGAAAGGTATGTTTAGACAGTGTTGTGTTTGGCAAATGTAATGCAAATTCAGTTCAAATTTGGTTGTCCCATGAGTTCACAACCTTCTTTTCTAGCTATGGAGTACACCTGACGTGTTGCACAGCCTCTGTGTTCATATAGATTCTTCTTCCGTTCCCACTAGAACAATATTGACTCAGGAAGCCATTATCTCAGTGAAGGGAGTGAGCCTCAGTAGTTACCTGGAGGGAGTCATGGCCACCACCATTAACACCAATGCTGGGAAGGTGAGAGACGCTCTTGACTTGTCCTTCTTTTATAAAAAACAAGTAATGTAAGTTTTCGAAATGTATGTGTAAAAAGATAAACGTCTTCCCCACTGCAAGACATGATTCTGCTTTGTACAACGATCACTATTGATCTATTCTAAATGATAGATGAATCTGCCTTTCAAATGTTACATTTGTTTGGTTAAATATTTGACCAAAAGAGCATCTGCATCCGATATTTTTGGTGGGGACTCCATTATATTATATTATTTTTACCTTTTGCCCCCGCCCGCCAAATAATCTTTTGGGCTCCATTTTGTCTTCCTCTTCTTCAGGGGCGCGAGGCGTTGGAATGGGTCATCAGACGTCTGAACACGGAAATCGAGGAGCTGGCAGCCACGGCCCGCAGCACCATACGCGCGCCCATGGCTGCAGCGGTTACACAGAAATGACACCTTCTTGTGTCTGGGTATTGAAAAAAACAAACAAACTAAACGAAACTACAAAGACTATGAAAATGTTGCCATACATCAGCGTCATCAGCGTCCTCCACCTCCCTTCCACTGTAGTGTTTAATTTGGTGCCTCTTCTACGTGTTCTACTCCCGGGATGTGCGTGTTTGTCCATCTGCCATGAACCGCCACGTTCCGCCGAGGCTGCAGCGCGGAGGGAACTCTGAGACGGGGGGGTTCCAGGGTGTGGGGTCTGCCCTGGTGGGGACGGCATTACGGAGAGAGGCCAACAGGTGCAAGACTCAGGGACTGATGTGCAACGCCATCAATGTTCAAAGCTGCCCGTACCTCTTGTGTCACGCGGGACAAAG
>OMNS01002642.1:3899-17621 GCA_900303225.1 Laemonema laureysi | reverse complement strand
GGGGCAGTAGTGTCAAATGTATGTGTGCATGAAGTCTATGGACGTGTGTGTAGTCGGCCCATGCTAGTGTGTGTTCCTGCGAGCGTGTGTGTTCCTGTGTGTCTTCCTCTATGTGTGTGAGAGCGTGTGTCTGTGTGAGTGCGTAAGCTGGTTGATGTGTACTATTCCGGTGTCTCTCTGTTTACACACCTACTCTGCCCTACTCTGCCCGTCAGCGCAGGCAGTGGGACTCCTCCACTTTGACCCACTGGAGGTCTTTTGGTCACAACCTACTTTCCCTACATGGACTACTGACGGGTGGGGCAGGCCCAGCCCCCTACACGGCCTTGTGTGGAGGTAGATAGGAGCGTGTTGGTTCTGTAGGCGTGACTCAACTGTCTTTAAACCGGACACTCGTCTCTATGCTTCCAGGCAGGAGTGACGACGACGACGACAGGCTTTAGAAACCAGTTCAACAATCCAGTTTTTAAATGGCTTCATTCATTCATACCTGTTGGATTCAGTTGAACTTGCCAACCTGTGTTTAGGTATATGGTGACGTAGGACAAAGACGTGGCATTTGGTTGGTTAAAGTTTGTTAGTTGATGACTGTTATTACCCTTGAATTATTTTCAGGGGTAAGAGGCAGTGCTTGGCAGTGAACCTCTCGCACCATTTAAAACAGGTGATAGTTTTACAGCGTTATGTAAATATGTTATGTCAGAGCGCAGTCTTTCAGACACAATGACCCTCCTAAATAGTGCCAAGGTTTGAATTCTAAATGCAACCTTTAAAACTGGTGAAGAATGGAAGTGTTGTGAATCACAAGCTATGGTGATTTTTCCACAGTCATTTCAATCAGGAATAACAAGACTTGAATTAAAAATAAGGCTCCTGACGGTTTGTGAGATAAGGCATGGAGAATATCTCAGGACACAGACTTTAACAACTCCCCGCACATAACAGCTGCATAAACTGGTCCTTTGGGCGATTTATGGCTTCAAACCAGCCAAATGACCCAAGACAAACTCCTGCCATGATTCCAGACAGAAACTAAAAAACACTGTGCCTACTCGTTGATCGAATTTTCAATAGTTCCAGATTGTGGGTAGCTTTGAGGATGTCATTATTTGTTTAGAAAATAAAGGCAACATTCAATGATTGAAAGGAAATAGACATGCTATGGGTAATATGTGAGCGACGTTTAGAGCGAAACTGCTCCTTTGTTAAACGCGAGGAGTTGTGAAAATGTGTTATTTCTGTGTTATTTTTCTTCTCAGGAAGTGGCCCCCTCAACAATAGAAGGAGACAGCAGGGTGGGGGCAGGGTTCTACGACGTCATCGGTCTGGCAACAGGCGTAAATTAGTCTGGGCCGCGCGTCGGTGATTGGCTGTTCTCCCGTCGAGGAGATACGCGATTGGTGGGAACTCGGCTAGCTCGTGCTCCATATATAAAGACGTTGTAGGTTCCATTTTGTTGCAGTCGTTCAGACGGGAGTCGGGAGGAGTCGATTTAGAGAATCAGCGATATCCACGAAATTAAGGAGCTTGTTGGAAATATAGTTCACTGTAGTGTCTGAGAAAGTAACAGAAGAGATATTCTCAAGCTGGTGTATTTCGACGAAGGGCTCTCAGAAAACCTAAGCCTGAGGAAGTCGGTAAGAAGAGCCTCTGTTTTGAGCCCGGTCGCCATATTGTTTGAGTCCTCTTCTTTGTTTTGGTTGGGCTCCAAGTAATGTGACCTAGATCGTATTTGTAATTGTTTTTCACGACTGCAGATTGTTTTATCTTTTTCTTCCGTCTTTTATAATGTCGACGTCATTGTCGCGACAGAAGAAAACACAAGAAAAATGAAAAAAGAGGCAGATTTTCTTTTATGCGACTGTCCACTGCGAGGCACACAAACAACAAAGTGGGATTAGTAGCGTTTCCTTTACGTAATACACGGTCATTCTAATTTAACACGTATATTTACAATCTATGCTATGTTTTTAAATCCATTTCAAGCTCTATGACTAAACCCTGAACTAAATTCGATTTATATTTTATCCGTCGAATTTCTTTTGTCTTTGACAAAATGACGCACTTCGTAATTGAAACAGAAATCGGTTGTGTGCACATCAGCACCAACACGTAATGTAACATAGTCCACTTTGTCCTATAATTAAGTGCCACTCAATTGTTTTTGCAATATTCTTTATTTAGATTTCGACTTCCTGGAGCATCGTGCGCCGAGTCGAATTGATGTTCAATTCGGCTTCACGGGAAAACAGCGCTCCGTGGCACATGATAACTTCACACCTGGCCGGACACCTGAGTGCAGGGAGAGGTAGACGCAGGACTACTTCGAGGACCTGGAGCCCGAATAGAAGGAGAGATCTCGGTTCAAACATTTCCACCAGCACCACCACCACAACAACAAAGAGGTAGGCAGGTTGTTTTCCGCTGGGCTCGGTGGGGGAGGGGTGGTAGTGACGTGACTAGACAGTCTGCTGCTTCTGCACGTAGACCACCAACCTTCTGTTGTTGTACCACCACGGATATTTATAGTACTCTAAACAGGACACCATTAAACGTAATGTTATTACACAATATTGCATAACATCACAGCTTGCTTAGAAAATAGAAAAGGGTCATTGATTTTTATATGTATATATTTTAAATATGTATATATATTTTAAATGTCATTTATAGGGTAGGGATTTAGTGGGTGTATCATTTTACTAATTGTATTTAGTAGACTAAATTGGCAGATGGTGATTTTATAGATTTTGAACAAAAAGGCATGAAAAGAAAAAAAGAAACACAAAACGCACTGGGAACTGTTGTGATGGATAAACTGACCATAGATGATACCTGGATATGTTGAACTGACCATAGATGATAACCTGGATATGTTGCAAATTTCTACCCCACTGTAGAGATGAACAGGTGCAGCAATCCCACCACAGTGACCCAAGGTACTAACGGGTGGTGCTTTCTTTGCAGGTGACGGCTCGTCTGACAGCCATGGGAGGCGGAGAGAGGTATAACATTCCAGTGTCGCACCCTGAGCGCCCACTGCCAAAGAAGAACAAGCAGCGAGGGCGGGACCAGAGCGTCGTCATCGCTGTCGCCGCGGCAGCCTCCACAGGCATCATAGGAGGCCTTCACAACCATAGCCTTCGCCGTGGCGACAAGAACTCCGCCTACCCCCGCTCCCCCGAGGCGCGGCAGGCCGCGTCTGCAGAGAAGAAGGGCGCGTCAGTGCGCTTCGCCACCAGCTATGACCAGAACTGGGAGGGTGCAGTGTCCCACCTCAACACGCTGCTGGCCACTCAGGGGAGCCCCAAGTTCGCCGGCCCCAAGTTCAGCGAGCCGCCCTCCCCCAGCGTGCTGCCCAAGCCCCCCAGTCACTGGGTGTCCTTCCCACTGCGCTCCTGCGACAGCCGTGAGATGATGGCCTTCCAGCTCAAGAGCCTCCTCAAGGTTCAGGCCTGAGACGGACTCGCCGCTGACCTTTTTATGACCTTTTAGTTTGACAAGCCAACGCATGAACTGAGGCTCCACGGGGGGGCAGCCGCCCGATGGCAACACGGTGCTGCTGTAACGACTGTAGAGCTTTTAGATTGACCAATGAGGGGCCAGGTAGGCACTAGGTTTTACTGCCCAGTGTTTTACCTAGTGCCTGTTGCTCAATACTATGATCGGTTACAGCTCTGCTGCCTTGCTGCTGGGCGACTGACACCTGGCGGAGTCTGTTTCTCTTAACGGACGATGGACTGGATTCCCTTTGTGCTTCTGCTCTTCTATTTTGTTTTGTTCCTTGTCTCTCCGGTGGCCCCTACGGCAGGATGGGTTCGCTTCCCTCTCAGGTTTAACATAGTTAAGACATCGGACCGCAGCCCGTCTGTGGGTCCTGGTCTAATGCACATCCACGTTGTAGCATTTATTATTACAGTTGATTCTAAGTTCAGTTTGATCAGTCCGTATTTGTTTTACTTTTTATTTCGACCCAGTTATTTTGTGTTCATTTTTTTCTTTCTTTTATTCTGAAAAGACACTTAACTGGTTGGGAGAGATCTAGGAGGAGGGGCTGTGTATCATGAGGTCCAATCAGAACCCCTGGTACTGGAGGGTAACTAGAGACCATGGTGCCGGGCCTGTGACCCTCAACTCTTGTATTATTTTTAAAAAGCGCTGTGCGCACTGCACTATGGGAGTTGAGCTCACACCTGGTCCGCATCCTCGATATCTTCATTATTCTGTCAGTCAGTGTGCTTTGAAAGTGTGTGTGTGTGTGTGTGTGTGTCGTGCACCAAAGCAGATGGGTTTAGCTTTGTTGTTTCCTGCTATCTCCTCAGTCGGTCAGGCGGGGTCACAGTGCCATATCGACCTCGCCGGCCGCCGCCGCTACCACGAGCCCCGGGGGTCTTCTCGAAAGGCCAATCAGAACTCCCGCCCCACCCCCCTCAGCCTCCTTGGTAACAGGCAGCAGCATTGCAGACCCCGCGGAAGGGTATGCCTGCAGGCGGACGGTCCGGAGACGAGGTGTAACCGTGTCAACGGTAACCGTCTGATCTGCTCCAGGCGATTTTGTCTGCTCTGCTGCTGTGGTTCCTACTGAGGGAGTTGGAGGGAGGTAGTGGAAGATGCCCCTGGAGCTCTGCTGGAGGGCAGCACCAGTGTGGATGTGTTTACATTTTAAAAGAAGTCTGGAAGAATGTTGTCGGCCATCTACCAAACGTACAGAATCTCACTGCCGCTACCCCCCCTTCTCTTGCACTGCAATCAGACGCGTGCCCGTGGTGGGCACGGGGCGGCGGCTGCGTAGACTATCTCTCCCCCTCGGGGGTCTCTGTTCTGGGTGAGCCCTCGGTCTACCCCCTCCTCTTCTCCAGACAGGAAGCTGTAGTCGCCAACCTGATGGGCTGGTAGAACAAAATAAGAGAGCACGAGATGTTGAAGAGCCATGTATATAATGAAATGTATAAAAATACTTGTAGCATATGTACATTATGCAGGCTGATTTTACGCCCTGCGTGACAAAGTATTTTTAGTAATAACACTGAATGTATGACATGTGCTACGACACATGTCTTTACTTCAAATGCTGAGAGTTATTTTTGTTAAAAAAAAAAGAAAATCCATGCATAGCATTTGTCAGCACCCTGCACTGTGTTTCTCTCGCCAGTGGTCTTGCACATGTTTTTTTATTTTTCTACAGTGTAGGGTCAATGATGCAGGAAGTGCAAGATGAGAAAATCTAAAACTTTAACAATTTGACCTCTGGAAACCTTTGCATGTATGACCCCCAAACCCGTGCTGTTCTTTTAATTATGATGATTTTAACTGGCAGATGTCTTTTTTTTACACTTGCTAATTTGTGCCTGATAACTTCAATGTTGAAAGCCTGTTTGGTTTTTTTCCCCCCACTATTGGGCAAGTTTAAAATTGTCTTGCCCTGTAATAGAAGTAAAAATGTAAAGGCCAAATTTGTCCACTATTATAAGGTAACTTTTATAAAGCCAACATTTATTGGATGTTAATCTTTGAAACGTGTATTCCCCCACAAGGTAAACTTGAGCCTAATTTGCACAGTATTGTAGAAGTTAAATGCCCCCCCCGCCCCAGACTAGTCGGACGGTATTGTAATAACCAATCTTTTTTGCACCACCAACACCAAATTCAATTCTTGGTTGACCTTCCGCGAGCTAACAATTAAATTTGGTGTATCGTGTGTTTGGTAATCGTTGCTGTACCATTTTTGCTTTTCTTTCCTTGCTGATTAATTATATTATGAAGTGTCATACATGCAAAAGTCTCAAACTAAATTCGGAAAAAATTGGTTGTTAATTTGTCCCCCTTGTTCGATGTCACCGATTATCAGAGATGTTTGCCCACTATGTACAATTTGGCTTTAATTCGGAAAAATATTAACAAAATGCACTATTGGTTTAAGCAAATATTTATGCCAAAAAATAAAATCCCCCCCCCCTACCCCCTAACTTTGTTGTCTGCCTCTTGACTTGAAACTGTTCATTCCTACTGAAATTTATTTAAGGATTTTAGTAATTACTAGTTATTAGTGAATAACTTAAATTCCAGATTAGAACAATGAAATGTTGACAATTAAGTTGCATAACGTTAAGGGTTAATATGTTAATCCAGTGTTAGATTAGGTGTGTCGGTGGGTTTTAAGCAGCCTCACCGGGCCTGAATCGGACTGCTTAGGCTAACAGCAGGTAACACCTCTGGCTGACTAATGTTTTGCCACCTCCAACTGGTTTCAAACTTCTAGCGGTGTGCTGTGAGTTGGAGCCCAGAAACGCCACCTAGGACATGTGTGGCAGGGTTCCCTGCTACAAATGTAAAAATACTTCCAGGTCATTCTTTACATTTGTCCATTTATTGACGGACACAAAGTCTACAACTTCAATAGTAAGACCAACAAGCACGTCTTGCAAGCAAGTCAGGGAAAATAAATGTAATGCTTTGAATTCAATACATCTGTCAATGAAATGGTCAACTTTAGACAGTATTTCAACCAAATACATTTTTTTGCAGTGTAACTTCTAATGTGGTGTACTATAACCTATGATGTCGTTAATCATGAGGTCAGAATTATGCAGGAGGTGAATCATAAAATTGGACTTGCCTAAGCATTTAGATCGGCTACACAACCTAAACAAACACAACCTGATAGATGGCAGTGCGCCACCCTGTGGCTGTGTGTAATATATAGTGTAGTATTCGGTGCCTTAGCTGTTTTGGTCTGATACCATAACTTGAATATGTACACTAACACTAACCTGACAAATAATGCTTTGTAATGCTCCGGCAGTATATATAGTATATAAAAGTGTATTCTCTCGCTAGGTGGATAAAAGCGTCTGCTAAATGACTGTAATGTAATGTAATGTAGGTCTGCAGACAGGACAATGGCCCACTAGTGGCCCGTAGTGAAAGCACCATTCAATAGTCTGTGATATTTAAAATCACACAACGTCACAGCTATGATGTATTTTCCTGTTTCAGGCTGGAGAGCCGCCTAGCGGAGTTGGAGCAGCAGGACATGCCCACGGAGAGGGGTCGGCTGGCAAGGAACTACACAATAGGCTAAAAAATGTAAATGATATTGTCTTTAATATTGGTCTTTGAGTCTGCCGTATACCAAAAAAAGCAACGTTTCTATTTGAGCTCAGCAAAATGTATATGCATGCAAGAAGGTAAAGTGCTTCATGATGATGTATTTAACCTCAAGTCCCTACTTACAAAAAGGCAGGAATGACAAGACAAACTTTAGTCTTTATTTTTAAACATTGTAACAATTACATTAACCTTTTTAATTACAGAGCTCACACATGTCAAAGGAGCAGAACATCAAGAAAACTGAAGAGGCTGGAGCACCAACAACACTGCAAATGTCACTGTACCTGTATTTCTCAATAAAATATTATTTTCTTGACTTTTGGAAATACTTGACATCTGAAATGAAAAAAATCAATGTGCACCACATGTCATAAAATACATCCAAGCCAGGCAAAAATTATCTACTAAAAAGTGAGCCGCCGCCACCCCTTCCCGGTCAGGTAACGACAGCGTTTGGCCCGCCGCTAGAAGGCTCCTTCCCTCAGTTTCCCTGGGGCGTTGGACGGCGCCTACAGCTTAGACCCTTGACCAAGGCTTTTAACCAAGACCTGTAACCAAGACTTTTAACCAAGACAGGCCATACTGAATGTTTTCTATCAGTGTTTTTAACCTGTCGTCTTTCTCTCCTGTAGGACGCTTGAGGAAAGTAACAACACCTAGGCCAATGTGATGTGTACACTACGGTAAAGAGGTTGAAGGCATCACTTGTTTCACAAGACATTATGATTTTGCCAAATTATGACCCTGGATTCTTATGGTTGTTATCCATAGGTTATATTAGGTTATATTATTATAACAACTGTTACAACATCTTTTCACTGTTCTTTATTGTCATGTGCACAACAGTTACAGAGAAGAAAGAAAACATGATCTTCTTGCCAGGGTGCCGGAGGTCCTTCGTTCATCATATTGACCAGCTTGACCCTGCTGACCTCCCCCATGTCATTGGGTGGATGATGAGGACGTCCAGGGCTGCTCTTCCTCTCAGGGAGTGGGGGGAGAAGGCCTTTCCACCTCAGTCCACCCCAGCCAAACTAACAGACGTGGACGTCCACACATGAACGGCACACTGAGGTTGCTTCCCAAGGTCTCTGCAGCTCTCTGGGCACCATGCCATATATAGCGGTCACCAATGATCAACACTGCAACTAAGGGAGGAAAATAAATGAGTGTAATAAATGCTTCAGGTAATGAAAAATATGATGTACTGAAAGAAACAAACATTGTAACAAATATATAAGTGCCTTTCTTTCTCAACAGTCACATTCAAGATACTGATCACAGCGCTGTTGATAGCAGTAATGTTACACATAAGTTGCAGGTTTCATAAGTCAAGTTTCCACACTTTCTGTGTCAAAACCACAAATATGCATGCTGTGGGGAATTACAATCTTTAATCTAAGCCGTTATGCACGCCGCCCACTGAGCTTCAAAACGGCTCTTCAGAAACCAATGGTGATGTCGCAGAGACTACGTCTATGTTTTATACAGTCTATGGTTTTAATCCTTCCCTGGCTCGTCATCATAACTGCAGGTCATTTAGAGGTGAAGACAACCACTGGCAGTCTTTGTGGCACAACGGTAGCGTGTCTGACACTAGATCAGAAGGTTGTGAGTTTAAATCTCGTCACCCTCAACATCATGTGTTTATCCTCTGACAGCTGCCATCATTGTACTATGTAGATTGAAGTCGCCCAGCCTTTATCCCTACAACTAGTCCTAGCCAAAAACGTATATATATAACATTAGGTTCATCAGATGCAGTCTGGTTGATCACCATTGAACCAAAACAAACGTAGCTGAACTCATTCCAGTGCATCAGTTGCCCCCATAATGTCCTTCTCATAATCAAGCAAAAATGCTTTTGAACTATTGAGGACTGCTGGAAAAAAAAGGAAAAGAAAATTGTCAACTGAAACTCCATGATTTGATTGATTGTTGATATATGCAGATCATATGTTGATCTACATGTTGTTGTTTTTTTAAATTATTATCTTTAATTTCTTTCTATTTATTTCTCAACAGGATTATTCATTTTCCCGCCAAGTTTCTTTTTTTACTTTTCCCAGTCTTCCTGACCCCCTTCATTATTTCTCATGTCAGGAGATGTTTGCAAGATGGTGGAGGGACACAGTAGTGGGAATCAGGTATTTACAGAAAAACATTTTATTCGAGAAATGTGGCCCAGGAGGAGATGGAAGTCGTTCCAGCTGTGTTCTGCTCCTTTGACATGTGTCATTTCTGTAATGAAAAAGGTTCATGTAAATTGTTGCCATGTTGTAAAAATAAAGATTGTATTTTATTACTGCCTTGTCTATTTAGATGTTTTTTGAACAATTTCATGAATTTGTACTGTACAGGGGAAAAAAAACATACGGACATTATGGGTATAAGTCGTTTTTCCCACTAAGTTACTTTTCCCACTTAGTTACTTTTCCCAGTCTTTCTGACTCCCTTCATTATTTCTCATGTCAGGAGATGTTTTCAAGATTTTTTTCCCCCACTAATTTACTTTTCCCAATTAGTTACTTTTCAGGTTATAATTGACTACAAATTCAAATGACACTGTTACATTTACAAAAACTGTGAGCTTCTACAAATGACACAGAACTTGAACTAAGGTCACCAGGGATGAGAACCACCAGCTATCTCTACTGCACCATCGAGACGAGGTCTAGCAACTGGTGGGAAGTTATAAATGACATTAAATTCACATGACACTGTTACATTTAAAATAAGGCATAACTCATAAATTAAAAAGAATAAGTTTCCTCAGGTTCCCATGGAGAACCACAGAGGGGGACTTGAACTCAGGACTATAATACTTGTAAACAGCAGCCCTTACAGCTGCGCCACCGAGTCATAAGTCAGTCATCGAAGTTAAAGTCTGAGGCTACATTTGATCAATTCAATCCATTCGCAGTTTTGGGCACTTCCGCATTGGCTTCATTTTTCAGACCCGGAATTAGCCCCTTGGTCGGAGCCCAGAGAAGCCACCTAGGTGGTGTGGAGAAGCCACTTAAGTGGCGTGGTTCTCTACTACAAATACTTCCAAGTCAATTTTTACATTTTGTCCATTTATTGACAGACAGAAAATGTTGAATACAACTTCAAAAGCAAGACCATGTACTTCTCCCAATAGTAGGCTACGTACACAAGCACATCTGGCAAGCAAAAAAAATAATTCAATACTTTGCAATCCATTGAGAAACCTAAAACCACTGAGTCAGAAACTACTAGACCCCGGATATGAATCCAAACGCAACTGAACAAACTAAAATTACCGAACAATACGAGACCATGGAGACCAACATTTTAAGTAGAAAAATATCATTTTGGGGAAACTGCGACTTAAGTTCATACACAAGAGAAATCAATTTGACCAAATAAAATCAACCCTCTGTTTATCTCAACACGGTCGCCAAGGGACTGACGTGGTGGACTAGACACTTAAGATGGCCCTGGGAGTTAACGCTGTCCCCCAGTCGCCGCGGCGAACACAGACATGGTTTAAAAAGACCAGACAGATGGACGGACAGAGGGACGGCTGCCGGGTTAGTGGCCGTCTGCTTTGCGCCCGGCCCAGGAACGTGATCGCGAGCGGGACCGGGACATGGATCGGGAGTAGGACCGCAGTGGCGAGCGTCGGGAGCTCTGCTTCTGGGGCCCAGAGGTTGGGTGGAAGTCCTGGACCGGACTGGCAGAGCGGGACTGACTCTTCCTTCCTTTGGGCCGGGGTCTGGCAGGGGAGTGGGAGCGTGACGCAGAGCGGCTCCGGGATCCAGGCCCCTGAGGAGGTCTGTGGTGGTCCCGCGGGGGCCCCCTGTATCTGGAAAGCAGGAGGAGACTCATGCCATCACACTTTTATCCAAAGCTGGCAAATTGTTTTAGATACATAGGGTTAGATAGGGTTAGTGAAGCCCATCTATCAATGAAAGTCAACTTCTAATGTGGTGTACTATAACCTATGATGCAATGATGACATTAATCATGAGATCTGAATTATCCAGGAGGTGATCATAAAATTAGGACTTGCCCAAGCATTTAGATTGACTACAAAACAAAACCTAGTGATAGATGGCAGTGTGCCACCCTGTGGCTGCGTATGTAATATGTAGTATAGTATTCGGGGCCTCAGCTGTTCTGGTCCGTTGTAATCGAACCCTGGAGCGTTTCCCCCAATAGTACGGTTCATACTGAAAATTGTTTACTCTGGGAGAGAACAGCTGACCAGCGCATCTACTTTCCTATTGACTGTCGCTCGTCGACAGTTACTGATAATTTGCATCAAGTTAGGCAGGTGTAACTGTGTGGCGGACGGTGTGACACACAGGCCCATTGTTGTAACTGCCCCCCCTCCAATTTCACAATAAGGAGGGCCACAGGATGCAGATTAGGGGAACAGTAGGGACCAGGACTGGGTTGCATCAGCTATGCATAAGTTTGTTAGTTAGTCTGTGCGTGAAGTCCTAAACAGTTAGTTTCAAATTTGCAGTTTGCTAAATTAAATTGCACCAACAATATGCAAGTAATGAACTAACTAGTAACAACTTAAGCTGAACTTAAGCAGTTTGTTGTCGCTTCAATGTGACGACAACCAAGTTGTAATGAATCAACAACAAGCTACGATGTAAACAAGGAAGTGCTTCAGAAGACCAGAAAGGAGGAGATGGCCCAGTCGGAATTGACTTAGGCAACTTAGGCAAAGCTGGTGCAACTGGCTCCAGGGGGACAGTAGGGTGCCGGCCTACCTGTCGTTGTCTGGGGTCCGGCTGCGTCTGTGGCGGCCAGATGAGCGAGACCTGGAGCACAGCAGATATAACGATTTACATTTAAATTACGTTGACAAACTACATAATGGTTGGCGGTTCCCATATCTATGTGTGTAATCATATAATCACATATTATTATCAATCACACTCACAACTTTCGATGACCTGTGGCGTGTTTTAACATAATTACCTCAGTGTACAAATGTGGAAGTATTTACACCATGTCACCTAGCGTTTTAGACTCAGAAGTGTCCGAAACATGTGGTTCTGGTGGTGTTTTAGAAACAGTGATGTCACGCGCTGAACTCACTCCCGCGGGCTGTTGGACCTGCGCTGGCGCCGCTCGTCCCCGGGGCTCGGCGTCCGGCGCCGCTCATAGCTGCGGCTCCGTGAGCGTCTCCGCCGGGTCTCGCGGTCTCCGTCGTCGTAGCGCGAGAAACTGCGCGGCGAGGACTCCTTGGTCTTCATCTGGTTGGGAGCTGGACGGGGAGGAAGGAGGACGAGACGTGAGGCAAGCTAGCCGTGGCTACGCTGGCTCGGCTAAGCTAAGCGCGCCCGGCTTGCTAGCGTGAGGCCGTGAGGGTCTGGAGGAAAGTGCGTACTCTTGCGGTCTCCCTGGGCGAACTGGATCTCGATCTGCCGTCCGCAGACCCACTTGCGGTCCAGGTTGTGGAGGGCGTCCTCTGCGTCGCGTACGTCTTCAAACGTGCTACATTAGGTTAAGGCTTTTTGGCATGGAGGGTCAACACAGTGGGGACAGAGGAAGCAACAGACTAATATCGCCATGGTGAAAACCTTGGATTTTAAACACAGCCAGTAAATTAATCTGCGTTAATAAGGCAGTTCATTAGACGCCATTTGAGAAGTGGTATACAATCAAATCAGAACTTAAAATCAGATTGGCCAAATTGTGATTTAGGAGTGAAGACACAATAAGACAAAATATGGAGTGGTGGATTCCTAGAGATGGGATTTGGTAGGATACAAAACATTTGACTTGTTACCTTTAACATGCTTGACCTTTGACTTTGTGCTTGCTCTTTATTGGCTTGGCAGAAGAACTTGATTTTTCCTGCTTGTCTTTGCCCAATAAAATCTTTTCTTTCATTCTTTCTTTCTTTTCCTCCCTTTGGACAAAGGGCAGCCTGGGGCCATCTCTCTTTCTCCTCTTTGTCTCTTCATGCGTTTGGTTTTATGCTCCACTATGACCTGGTCGCCTGGGGTCTTTGGCTTCAAGCTACTCTAAAACTGTGTGCTGGACGTCTCCAACTGTATCTTTACCATTTCTAAGGCAACAACAGAAGAGATCAGGGTTAGCAACATCCTGTTAACCTGACAGAAATATCCGAAAACAACAGTTCTGTTCCTCTTGCTACATGAACATACGAAACATGTATATATGTACACACACATAAATTAACGATCTCCAATCTCTGAACACAAGAGGTGGCAGTCTGGGGGTGACCGGTGGTCCCCGGGAATCAAAAAGGTTAGAGGTCGTCTGGTCATCGTCAACTTCAGCACTTTGGTAGACCAACGGGTATAGAAAGGATATTGAATGTACGCAAATCCTCGTGGTCGTCGCGTATAGAAGTCAAGTGGAATGTAGACATCTACAATAGGCCCATAACGACCAAACTCACGACGTAAATCCTCTGGCCTAAAGTGTCATGAAATAAGGACATTTATTGTGTTGACTCGCCGCTTCTCCCGAGGCAGACTGGACACTAGGTGGTGGTTAAACACACTTTTGTTCGTTTTAGTCCTCCTCGGTTTACCTTAACTCGACGTGCATACCCTTTGAGAAAGAATAGCCACTAAATACTTAATGTGCGAGTAT
>OMNS01002633.1:9250-22181 GCA_900303225.1 Laemonema laureysi | reverse complement strand
CTTGGGGTGGAGCAGTAATGAGCAGACACAGGGACAAGCACACACACACACAGAGAAGAAGACACACACACACACACACACACACACACACACACACACACACACACACACACACACACAAACACACACATACACACACACACACACACACACACACACACACACAGACCTACACACACACACACACACACACACACACACACACACACACACACACACACATCCACTGTGTTGTTTACTTTAGGACTGTGTGGCATGTGTAGTTTTCTTTGAGGTAGCTATTTGCTATAGCTGGCAATATGAGTAAACAGCGCCGTCATTTCAATATGTTGAATCATGATGTTGAAGAGAACCCTCTTCATTTTCCCAATCTGGGAAAATGGTGTAGTCTGTCCATGAGAAATGGCTCCTCCTGCTGGTCAGCTAGCTATGGTAACGCTCAACACAGACAGAAGTATCTAAAACAATAAATAAGACGATGAGGTTCATAACCGTTTTGTCATGAGTTGATTAATTATTGGTTTTCTCGAAAGGGACTAGGTAGTGCAATACATGAATGAATGTAATAAAGTATCACTCGCAAAAGTATCATTACTTTTTTGAAGGGATGTGGTGGATTTTACACATTGTATTATGCATATATGAGTAAATCATCCAACTATAATTATTTTTCTATTACCAAAGTAGACCTCGTAGAGCTGTGTATATGTAATACACTGGTGGTATAAAGTTTATGAAAACGAATCCCAGATTTTCCTTTCAAAAGGTCAAACAAACTGTGACATTCAAGCCTGAAGACTGTTTATCCCACACTCAATACGGTTGGTTTCCTCTGAACTCCCTGTGATGCGGTGACGCAGTGGCTATGCATCAGTATATTCATATTTATAGTCATATTTTTATCCTGTTACCTGTGATTTCATGTTAAACTCAATCTGTTCCTCACTTGCATATATGTTCTAAATTATGATGGCAAGGAAAGAAGTGTATAAAATTATTTTCAACACCGTCATTTGTTGTTGATTTTTTTTAAATCCTCAACAAACAAGAGTAATATCCATATCCAGTAATATCCATGTCCAGTGCATATGCTACCACACAACACGAAGGGAAAGTGTTTTATATGCAGAGTGTGTTGTTGTTTTTTTACCAACACCAGTTGGCAAACACAAATACTCTCATATCATCTTGGCATGTTTATTTGTACTCTTGAAATGGACCCAACAGCTTAAGTCACAGTTGATCCAAATAAAAAAAAACATCTGAAGTGTAAGCGTAGCTTCTGGCACGGCTGTAAATACCTTGTTCCTTCCTCAACTCTGCAAATACTACTACTAATACTGCATCTACTACACCAACCACAAACTATCTACTGCTAAAGAGACCAGAAACATACTGTGGTGCTAACATTGAGATGGATCGATTATTCCTTCTCCAAGAACGTGATGCTAAGGAGACCTGGAGAGAAACAGGACTCTAAACACATTCTTTTCTAGAGTGAAATTTTATTTTAGTCCCTGAAAAGAAAGTCAAATGAAAGTAGTAAATGAAAGTCAACTGAACTAGTTGTTTTTTTTTGTTGTTTTTTTAATTGCACAAAAAAATATGGAACTGTAACGGTTTGAGGTGGATGGTGGAGTAAGAAGCCAACATTGTACATGAACAACTGTACATCAGTGTTACTAAAATAATTAAGATGCATTTTCACAGCTGGAAGCAACCTGTCAAATATTGACAAAAGGAGCACTGCTGACCATGGTGGCATTTTACACATCAGTCATCACTAATGCCACCTTTTTCTGAACTACAGTACATACACTTAAAGAGGGGGGAGTTACTTCATACAAATACAAAAACTTTTTTTTTTTTTTTAAAAAGGGTGTTCCAGCTCTACCTTTAAAAACTGCCTTAATTGTAGGACTCAACGAAACGTCGTTTCATTGGTCAAATTTCATGCTCGAGTATCATTACCAATGTAGTGGAAGTCGGACACGCCTTAATACACAGACACTTTCACAGCCACATTATATGTTGAACTAATCTCAGACATGATCCAACAGGCATATTGTTTTGATTGTATCCCAACAAAGGTGTGCTTGACTGACGGTTTTAGCAGTGGTTCACCATCGACCATAACAGGAAACGACAAAAGAAAGTCACACAGAAACCTGGCTGCACACAGCGCAGGTCAAATATATACGTCGACATTAAATACAAGGCCAAGGAGGAGACCCGGCAAACTGCTGCTCTGACCGCCAGGCGGGAGTATGTAAAACTAGAGAGAAAACTACTAGAGAGAGAGAGATCACAGACTCTGTAAGGACAGTTTGCGTGCGTGTCTTGTTTGACACACACGCACGCACACACGCACACACACGCGCACACCCACACACACACAGTGAAAAAGAGAAATGCAGTTCCACGTGTCACACTTTCATTTACACATATACATAGGCAAAGATACAGCTTCGCTATACAAACTGGGCTGAGCTTTACAAGTATGTACAAATGAGCGTGGTACTCCTGCTTCCAATCAGGGGGCGTCCGGCTTGATGAAAAGGGCAGAGAAAGCAAAGGCCAGGAAAACTATTCCTCCAATGATGGTTACTGCATGAAAAGCACACAGAAAATACACGTCAAGACTTGACCTTGACTTGCTTATGACAATCAACACATTGGTTTATGATCCGTGATAATGTGGGCGAATATACAACAACTCTGTCACACTTTGACCCGCTTTATAAACGGTAGCCGACTGGAAGCTATAGGATCAGTACTAGACTGAATGTCTCACCTGTTCTAACGGATATCTTCTGGGCAATCATTCTCCCTCCAATGACAGCCAATCCCGTGCAGAGACAGTGTCCAATTGTCCCACCCACTGCCACTCCAAATGGATCCTTTAACACAATTGTTTTTAAAGACTATTAGATTCATCCAGAATATTTTCTTTTTACATTTTTGAAATAGAATTTCTTCTGAAGGTTTTGTTTGGCCACTGTTAACAAGATGGTACATCCTTACAGTCACAGCTGTAAGGAGCTTTAGTCCATAAATCCAATAACATCTAAAGTATCTCATGCGCGCACACACACACACACACACGTACATAGCAGCCAAAATGGCAAAAGCCTCCCCTTCTTATAATAACGTCATTTGTTTCCTAAACATGAATGCAGTGTTAATTTTGTCAAGAAATTATATTTTCGTTTTAGTCTTAGTCACTTTCATCAAAGTCTATTTTTATTAAAGTCATATTTCAGTCTTTCTGCTTATTTTTTAGTTAAAATTTCATCAGGCTAACTAAATTTTTTTAGTCAGCACACTTTTGTTTGTGCACATGGCTGTAGGAAGCATACACATGGTCTCCACAATGGATTGGTTAAGAGAGAAAAACACAAAGGTTCATTTTTGGATGAGAGAAGTTATGTGTCTGCCAAAAATAGACGGGCGTTTTCGTTTCGTCTCGTTGTCGTCCTGCATGATGAAATAAAATTTCGTTTTGATTATCGTTGCAAAATGTATTATTATTGACGTTGTCGTTGAAATTACGTCATGAAATAACAGTCATTGACGAAAAGTTTTAGTTAACGTTTTCGTTGACAAAATTAACACTGCATGAATGGAAATAAATTATAAATTATAAATTACAATAAAAAACCTCTGTGTGATCGACCCACAGTCTTTACTGACGGTCCACCTTCCAGAATAGCCGCACGTTTTTTTAAATGTATTATTATAATTTTTTTTATCTTTAGGTGTTTACAGGAGCCGACCAATGACGGCCGCTGAAAGTGACTGGTGTGAATGCAGTAATTTACGTAGTGATATTTACAATGTATAAAACATTTGAAAAAAACAAAAAACAAACAAGCACTGATTAAAAATATTGACGACACATTTTGAGCGTCGAAGTCATTGATGACGACTACTATTGCAGACAGACCTCCCGGGCAGCCAGGATGATGGTGGTCAGCTGGGACCTGTCCCCCCACTCGGCCAGGAAGGTGAGGGTGAGCGCCTGGAGAAAGATGGGCGAGATGAAGCTGTGCCACTTCCTCTGGGGAACGGCGCTCCCGGGGCCGGCCTCCACGTCCGAAGCCCCGTTGACCAGCTTGGCCCGCTGGAGCTGCACAGGGCAAAACAGAGCGGGTTTGCTTTTGTACTTTTTGCCCAAGAGATTACCTCTGGGGGAAAGCATTGGTGTAAATGATAAAACACTGTAGACCTGGCCCCACCCATTAGACCTGGCCGTAGACCTGGCCCCACACGCTAAATTCTCTCCAAGAAAAATGAATCGGGTTCTTCACATAATGGCACGTATCTGGTCAGTGGCTTGCCAAAACAGATACGTTTCAGCTGCATGTACTTGTTGCATTAATGGAGTGGTTTCTTTTGTTCCTGTAACAGTTTTGTCAAATGTACAACTGTTCCATGTCATCTGGTCCTACTAGCTTGTGGCTAGCAGAAGTGCCGAGCGTGGGTCCACTGCTGTATTTTGGTCACTTACCAGGTATATGACCATAGGACAGAGTGAAAGCATCAGCCCATTTTGTCATTGAGCTGAGAGTCACAAAGTAACTTACAGATGGGGGTTAGGCATCTTGCTCTAGGGCGTTTACAGGTAGACATGGAGGATTGAACCCGGTACCTTTCGGCTGAGAGTCTAGCCACTACACCATCTGGCTCCCACCCCTCTAGTTGGGTTGAGATTCTGTACCTCTTCATCTTTCTTCTTGATCTCTGCCTGCACCTCTTCCAGCTCCTCCTGGCCTTCATCCGGACTCATCTTCAGCCCCTCTCGGAGCATTCTTACGCCAAATATGGCAAACAGAGCCGTGGACACATAGTATGTGTAGATCCTGGGGATGATGGTGGTAGCGTAGCCAAACAGCACTGTGAAAAGCACAATATATCAACCGTTAAACGAAAACGGTCAGTGAACACTGACTAGGTCTACTAGGTCTAGCACTCTTTGTACCCGAGAGGCAGGTCATGACGCCCAGCGCCAGCATGGCTCCCACTAGTACAGTCAGCCGGTTGTAACGCATGGCCATGATAGCTGCGATGAAAAATGTCTTGTCTCCCAGTTCAGACACAATGATGACGGAGAAGGACGCCACAAAGGCATGAATGAATCCCAGGTTTCCCTTGGTAGGATCATCTTGGCTGCCGACGGAAACTATAGGGTGGGGACTTGGTGCCTTCTGAAGAATGATGGAAGAAAAAGACCACAATGAACATCCTGAAGTGTGTATTTGTCGAGGCTAACATAGGTTAATATAGATAAACAACGTTTTACAATAGAGTAGCATTTTGGGTAGCCTCTTACGAATTACTTTTTGACGACGTTAAAGTTATTGGAAAAGGCCAAGGCGTACAACGTCGACCAGCCAAATGTTAACATGACCCAGAAAATCGACCAGCATGTGGAATCCTTGTATTGTCGCCAATTTCGGCTTTATTTTTATTGAACCATAATTTTGTTTGTATGTCCCGCAAGACTGGATGCATTCATGCATATGTTGGAAACCATACACGATAAAATACTAGCTAAATTAACCCGGAAATCGGTTACCTATACTTCTCTTTTCTTAGCATGCCGTTAGCTGTCCAGTGCCAACGAAAATAGGACATCAGCTGTTAAAACCACTCAGTAACTGCAAAGTTGAAAGGTGTTGAAATAAAGTGTGTACCTCTTGCTGAGACTGTTGTACGGGTTGGGGTTCCTCTGCAATGCCGTGAACTCCCACAGACGACAACAACAACACGACGGCAGCGAACTGAACGAGAGTCACACTTCTATCAGACGAGCCATCTCTTGCGCCAACCATGAGAGGCATTTCAACAAAGCAAAAAAAAGCTATTGATTTCGGTATATTACAGAAAGGCAGCTAGTAAGTTAATTAAGACTCGTTTCTCGTGAAGAACACAATATACTTAGCAGCAAATTGGTTACCTTCATATTAGCAACCTAAACATTTGTAGCGAGTAACCCCATTCACCATCGGAGAGAACTTGGAAGTGAAAAACGTGCTGCTCCAAACTCAAGCATTCTCCAAGTCTGATTGGACCATAACACGAAAGACACGCCCGCTATATGTGCACGTACCTTAAAGACATTGGTTCCTCTAACTATCAATAAAATGCAGCATGACGAAAAACATGACCAGGCTTATAGACTGTACTGCTGTAAATTGCTTGTAGAAGTACAGGTCACTAACTATCTTTATTTATAAAATCATCTTCGGATTAGGTCAAAATGTTCATCGTTATACACATTCACATATACACCATGTTTTATACGTGATAAAATAGATATATTAGTACATGTAAAGTTCATTTTGAGTTTGAAATGAAAAAATAAAAATGGCTACCAGTCCAAAAGTAAAGTATAATTTAAATAAGACGTGTTTACTAACAATACTTTCATACCGATATATTGTAACGCATACAAAAATCCAAATAAGAGCAGGTGTCACATATTGCATTGTGCCTGCTGTGTGTTCAGGTGCTTAAGAAATGGTCCGCAAATGTTTTGAAATCTATTCCATGTGTTGGTTTTGATAAAACAGTTTTTCCATCCGAATGACGAACAGCATCCCCGTTAAGCCATTTTTGAAAAATCCAAACATGGCCAGGTTATGGTTAGGCTCAGGCTCAATGTGGTGTAGGCTTTTCCAAACCAATCAAAAATGTGAGTCCAGTAGGTGTGTAACACTGGGCAGAGCCAGCAGATATGCCAATGATCCTTCAGCAGATTTACATATTCTCATATGTCTCATATTGGACAAAATGATGGGTAGAACTGATTTAACTTTGGAATAAAGGAACCTGTGTATTACCTTATATTGTATCAGTCTATACCGACTGTCCACAGGACAAGAGTGTACAGCTGCATTCAGATCTCTGGCCCAAGCATCCCTGATATGACTGCTAGCAATAGAAAATGTAACAAACTATGTACAAAATGAAAAAGTGATTTTTGGGAATAGATTCAAAATGGGAGATTTAGTTTGACAAAGTGCCTAATTTGGAGGTAATGAAAAAAAAGTGTGATTTTGGAAGGTTGTACATAATTGATTAAATGATGCCAATTGGTTGTTTATTGATTGATTGATTGTTCTATGAGATCTAATTGTGATACTGATACATTGAGTATATAACTTGTCTTTATTGTTAAAATCAAAGACAACTAAAAGGAACACATTAAAGAAGAAAAAAAAAAGCACAAAAACAGCAGCGATGTATCATCATAAGACAAATGGTATGAATGCATAGCGATGCCTTGGGTAGCATTGAAACTTCTTCATGTAAAACTCCTGGCAGAGCTGAGCGGCCAGAGCCTGGTTGAACAGGACATAGGAGACAACAGTCCACCAGGTGAGAGAGACGCCTCCGAACACCAAGCCTAGCGACACGTAGATAAGCAGCTCTGCAAAGTAATGTGGACAGGACACCAGCTCGAACCAGCCTCCTTGGGGAACTCCGTGATCAAAGGTCTTCACTGTTCCTGAAATATGAAGATAAAATAAACATGCTCTCAAGTTCTCTAGTATGTCTGCCTGAACATAATTGAAATGTTAATCATCAGATACTGTAGATTAATATCCAAATCTTCTACACTCGATATCCATAGAGTAATTTGCTGTTCTAGTGATGCTGATGTGAGGACATCGATTTTCATCAGGTACAACTACAAGTACCTTCTGATCAGATAATTGATTGAATCATGTATTCGATTGAGTTGAATCACGTACTTAGCCACTTACCTGAACTCCCAGTACGGAGCCTGGCCAATGTGACCAATGAGCTGTGTTGGAGCAGTGAGGCACATATGAAGAGAGCCGTTCCTGACAAGTGGCACAAATCCAGCTGGCGGAACAGAGAGTCAACACCTGGAAAGAGGAGTTATCTTTTGATCCCAATTTCAAAGTCACAGATAAGATACAGGTAAAAATGCTATGCACAGGAATACACACGTGTTGTTCTATTTTGCATAGAAATAACAAACTACATTTTTACCTTTTGCATCATTGAAATTATTGGAACAGAGGACTGTCAGCCCAAGTATGATGTAATATCCCATGCCAAACATATACTGGGCCATATGCATGACCCCTTCCGAGTAAACACTGACAAATAGGCATTCGAACAGTCTTCTGAGAGAATGACTCCAGAGCAACAGTTGCACCAGCAAAGTAGATAATTGTGGCGCTGGAAGACAGAACAGTGGCATCAAGATCAGACAAATTCGTTTCATATAGTGCTATAAGGTTGACTGACAGAACGCATTGAGACGTACCTTGACTCTCATTCCATTGCATTCCACACAAAAAGCTCAGGATGTACTTCAACCACTGCGGGTATGGTTGGTTCTGAAGTTTCAAATTAAGGGTCAGGGCTAGAAGTAAGCCGTTCCAGGAAACAGATACCGCATAGAAGTGCCAGAACCATCTGATAGGGGGAAAATATATTATTTTCACGAACCTCATCTGTCAATCCAACGACATAACAACATCAATTGGGCCATTTATTAGATATATTTATTAACCAGCAAACAGTCACCTTTTTGGAACATCGAAGATATGTAGCCAATAGTCACGTTTACATTGCTTTGTTTTGCCATATCGAATAAGATCTTGGAAAAACACATACAGCTGAGATTGATCATGTTTTGTCGACAAACGAGGTGAGATCTTGTGAATCAAAAAAGCAAAAAGAAACCCCAATGCTAGACATGACCACAACACAACAATCACACAGCAGCCCATTTGGTGTACAACCCATTGATGCCAGCTTCAAGCTAGCGCTCCGTACGCACGTCACATTGTTTTGCGCAGCATGAAAAAGAGTCCGTTAAGAATCATGGCTGAGAAGCTGTACAATTCCGGGGTACAAGCCTTCCCTAAAAACAAACTGAAAAACAAAACCAAGTTCAACAAAATACCAGACCAATTTGTAATCAGTATTTGATAGTATTCAATTATTTAAAGAATGTGTTTTAATCGCTTATTGATGTGACACATACACATACATTGGTTTAGCCTAAATATACAGTAGGGGGCAGTATCTGCTCAGGTTTCATACAAATGTATTTTATACAGTCTATATTTAGGTGTCACTATATATATTTTTTTGTTAATGTTAGCAATGGGATTGACTGATTCAAGTTGATA
Organism: Laemonema laureysi; assembly: GCA_900303225.1. Classification (NCBI taxonomy): domain Eukaryota; kingdom Metazoa; phylum Chordata; class Actinopteri; order Gadiformes; family Moridae; genus Laemonema; species Laemonema laureysi. The sequence goes on along the minus strand of OMNS01002633.1, from coordinate 13,002 downwards.
GAAAGGCATTAATAACTCAAATAACCAACCTACAACTGATGTATGCAGAAGAGCATCTCTGAATGCACAACATGTCAAACCTTGAAGCAGATGGCCTATGGCAGCAGAAGACCACACCGGGTGCTACTCTTGTCACCTGAGTCCACTGAGGCTACAATTGGCACGGGCTCTCCAAAATTGGACAATAGAAGATTGGAAAAAAAACGATTTCTGCTGCAACATTCAGATGGTAGAATTTGGCATAAACAACATGAAAGCATGGATCCATCCTGCCTTGTATCAACGGTTCAGGCTGGTGGTGGTGGTGTAATGGTGTGGGGGATTTTCTCTTGGCACACTTTGGGCCCCTTAGTACCAATTGAGCATCACTTAAACACCACAGCTTACCTGAGTATTGTTGCTGACCATGTCCATCCCTTTATGACCACAGTGTATCCATCTTCTAATGGCTCCTTCCAGCAGGATAACACGCTGTGTCACAAAGCATCTCAAACTGGTTTCTTGAACACAACAATGAGTTCACTGTACTTAAATGGCCTCCCCAGTCACCAGATCTCAATCCAATAGAGCACCTCTGGGATGTGGTGGAACGGGAGATTCGCATCATGGATGTGCATCCGACAAATCTGCAGCAACTGCATTGCTATCATGTCAATATGGTTTTGTATTTCTAGGCGTATTATGTTCCCTGTCTAGTTCTTTTAGTGCTATGTGTACCATGTTGCCTGTCTGTCCCCAGCTGTGTCTCATTTGTAATCACCTCCCATGTGTCGCCTATATTAGTCTTGTTCCCCAGTCAGTCTTAGTCGGATCATTGTTTTCTGTTATTTGTCAGTGTGAAGAGTGTCATTCATTTTGTTTCTTCGTTGACCTGTGTCACCTGCACCGTTACATTAAACACCCATTTGTGTGTGTGTGTGTGTGTGTGTGTGTGTGTGTGTGTGTGATACATTATCATTGGTAGCCCAGCGCAAATCTAACCCCTAACCCTGGCAGTGTTATAGATAGATAGATAGATTTTATTTTGAACATGTGAAAAAATAAAAATTGTAAAAAACAAAACACAGATAAAAACAGAACAATAAACCTACACAACAAACTCAATAAACCAATTCTCATATCAGAATTTAAATATCACATGTTTGAAATGGAGTAGGAGGAAGTCTACACTTATTTATCCCTACCCCTTCTCCACTATTCATAAATTAACTGTAATCTTTATCTCATATACAATTTATAAGCAATTATCCCAATTCTATGTACAACCCAAATATCACCCAGTGTCAATAGGATAATACTCAAACAGTTCCCTTCCTCATCCCTATACCTCTTTTTGTATATCTTCTTGAACTGACTAATGTTTGTACTCAGCTTGAGTTCCAAATCCAAACTATTCCACAAATTCACCCCACAGATTAAAATACACATACTCTTCATAGTTGTTGTGAACACAGAGTTTTGCTTTTTTTCAACTGTGTTCATTCCACCACTTAATGGGAACCCCATCTTAGTGTAAGATACGTATGTTTCTGCAAAACAGCAATGTGTTGAAAAGGTAATAAAGAGTGTTTTCAGGTTAGACACTGTAATGTCTTTGAGACGATGGATTCCAGGATGCCTCTCAGAGAAGCCCAGTATCCTGTGTGAGGAAGTGTGTGTGTACTGCTTCCTGTCCCCCTCCCACCTACGCTGATCCTCTCCCTGTTATTGTGCCAAGAGTTGGACCCCCAATTAGGCCCCTTGCCCATAGTAGGAAGAACCACCACCACTTACAGTTCCCTTGTGATACTGTGTCATAGACACTGTATCAATGGTTTATATTCCTTAAGGGTAAATGTGTGTTTGCAGTGGAAGGGCCATTCTAAAGTGTATCAGGACTCATAGGCATCTGTATGTGTATCGCACAAGACCGCCGTGATTTTTTTTGTCCCAGCCCTAATTGATCAACCTTTAACCTCTTCAAAAACGGGGACGTCTGTTCACCCTAAAACCACCATAAACTGATAATCCAGTGTCTGGGCACCATTTCGAAACCTCACACGGTATTTACAATCATGTAAAGTAGCTAAGAGAGGGTTTCACAGGAAATAGGTACATTTCCTTCAATCGGAACACACGGCCTTTATTACCATCTGGTGGCCGTATGGTGCAATTGCGATGGTCTATTCGCCCTGACCTTTCAATAGAGAAGTCAAATGGATTCTCGAGATATCCACCTGTCTGCGTATTTTTTGTATTAGTTGTTTTTTGACTCCACCTAAACTTACCTCTACTAAAACTCTATATTTCTTGTACTTCACTTTAATTGGCATCAAATCTTGAACCAGGTACTCATCAGATGTTGAGCTATGGGCCATGGCCCTATAGTACTATAGGGCTACCAACTGATAAAGCACTAGGTGGTATTCATCGTAAAACATTATATTATACCTATATCAGGAGGACATGAAACCTTCTATTTATGCTTTGTTCTACCTTTATTCACTCTAACCCGATAGCATCCACATATATTATTTCACTTGCACAACACTCTTACGGGTGTTATCTTTCGTAATTTTAGTTGTGGCAATATTTGGGTATGTTATTTTCGGCAAAAACCTGAGCCAGAGGCCTAGTGATGAAGAAACAATGAAGACCATATCATGTTTTTTTCCTCATGTTATTAGTGTTTTTCACAGTTGTGTCTGTTGAAAACTTTGTTCATAATTGGCATCTACAATTTACATTGCGTCATTCTACTTTTAAAGAACACTCATAAAAGTAGGCTATTGTCGCAGAAACAAATTAACTAGAAGAATGAATGCACGTTTTGCAGCCGTGACGCTCCTCCCTTTGCGGTTCCGCGTATTGTCCGTCGCGCTTTTGCACTGCGCTGCGCGTCCTTCCCTGTAATCAGCAGCACCTTCAGCTCCATGGGGACCGGAGTGGAAAGTCAGAACAGTGTCATCGCTGTTGGACTTGCGAAACTTTATCTCGATGATGCATCCATGATTTTTCAACGCGGCTTACATTCATGGACTTTTCATTAAAGTCGATGTTACGGCACCAATTTTCTATTGACAAATGATGGACGCGTAAAGTTATTATAGCCGTGTTATTGACGCATTTGTATGGTGATGGTCTATTTATTTTGTCGGATGATGGCTCAGACTTTCTCCATTATCTCATTCCTTGGCATTATTTTTGAAATTAACGTTGCCGTTGGTAAGTGATGCAAACAGATTGGATTAAATTACTGTCAAACAATGTTAGGAAATGTATGTTAATAGGTTATTTAATTTAGATGTAATTAACCTACCAGTATAATTCTTATTGTCTGTAATGATAGATAGTATGTGAAATGCATGTATAGTTGTAGGCTATATTATTATATAGCCCTATTTAATGTTTTTTGTAGGTTATTCATTGAAAAGCTTAATATACCTTAATAATCTAAAGTAACAAATTCCAATAACATTGTGTGTTGGATTTAGTGATGTTTTAACCATTAATGAAACAGGATGAGGTCGGTCACTCATTTGAAAAAGCATTGTCCATTGTTTTGTCAATCAAGAGTTATGCTGTAATATTGGCCATATAACAATAATATAAATGTACTGTCTTGGTGACAATGGTTTCATGTCTGTATTCACTGAGCCATATCTGTCCAGCATTCACAATTCAAACCATCAAACAAAATAATATACTTTGACCACTTGATTGATCAGCGTGGCAAGATGGAATATTCTGTGAGGCCTTTCAAGGGGAAAGGG
>OMNS01002618.1:4646-18182 GCA_900303225.1 Laemonema laureysi | reverse complement strand
GTCCCGCGGGGCCGCCGTGGCCGCCGCTTCGTGGTCGGCCAGACGGATCCTGTCCATGCGGTTCCTCTTGTGGCGTCTGGCCTGCGTGGCGTCCGAGCCCTGGGCCCGGCCGGCGCTGACGTACTTGGAGTGCTCCACGGCGTGGATGAGGCTGCGGGCGCCGTGGCCCTCGGGAGGCCGCTGGTGTGTGGAGAAGATGACCATCATGACGCGTTGCGCGGTGGGGTAGCGCGTCCTCCGGGGCTTCCCTCCTTCCTTCCCTCCTTCCTTCCCTCCTCGCGTCTCGTTCCTTCCGCCCGCTTCTGCCGCGTCGTCCGCCTCCTCAGCACCGCTCCCATCCTCCGCCCCGGGAAGAAGGGCTTCCTCTGTGGAGGCCTGACTCTCCCGGTCCCCCTGATAGAGCCAGAACCTCATCAGGGAGGTCACGTTGTACACCTTCCAAGAGGACTGCTGGGTGCCGTTGGGAGACGCGCTAAAGCTGCCCAGGTAGAGGCGCTCCTCCTGGGGACAGGGTCCGGCGAGGGGCCCCGTGTAGCAGCTCTGCTTGGGGGAGTGATAGAGATCCACGGTGACTCGCCGCGAGGCCGAGAACGCCGGCAGCCGGATGCGAAGCTCCGCCGACTGCACCGGGTCGCCGGCGGTGACGGAGGACATGTCAAGCGTGACCGTCCATCTGTCGCCGACCTGATAGCAACCTAAAACAGGACAACAAAGTACATGAATGGCTTGACTTGATGGCTCACTTTTCTTCCCACCGTTATTGCTTAAAGCACTTTTAATGTTGCCTCTAATATTCACCCTATGGGGATGCGTGAACCATGCAAGGATCATCTGGAACATTAAGTTAAGTTGTCTTCTTCAGAGGACATTTTAGCCAGGAGGAGCAGAGTTTCGAACCATCCAACCCCTCCAGTTGCCAGACAACTCCTTCTACCTCCTGAGCTGTCACTTCTAGACAAACCTCATGCCTGGACAAATGTCAGAGTCAGTGTGGTGGGAGGATGGACAGAGCAGGGCAGGATGTGTATTCAACCCCCCCATGCAAAGACGTCTGAGGAGCTAATACACACACCCTGTCACATAAAACAGAGAAGGCCCTTCAAAGTGGAATAAGCACTTTGACACTTGTGGGTAGCAGAGAGGGATGGGTCAGATAAGAGAGATAAGGCCCCAGAACTAAAGCAGGAGTAAAGGATGGAGAAGATCTCGGGTGAAACTACCTCCAACCATGGACCAATGCTCTGCTGAATCACCACTGTTCCATACAGAGGAACACAAATGAAGTATTGGTATAAGTATTGGAAGGAGCAACGTGTAAAAGCAAGAAACAATGTCAAATTTGAAACTTTTGCACAACACGTATTATAATTACTATATTACATAACAATTAAAAAATATATATATTTAAAACAAATAAGCCTACTCTGAACTTTGAACTCACCCTTTGCCATCAGACTTAAAACGGAGTCAGACTTGTATGTCGAAGGCCTGTCGCCGCTCGTACCCAAGGCAACAGCTCCGGGCGATGGGGAGGTGGAGGAATCGGCGGTCTTGAAGGAGCGATACAGTTGCATCATGTACAGAGGATATCTGAAATGGTGGTGTGACGAAAGGTTCATGAACCCCGAGCTGGCCTTGACGCTGCGGACAGACCTCTGCTCCCGTGTCAGGGAGAGCGCACTGGTGGTGCAGGCCAGGAGCGCGCACAACGACAGCAACGCAACTGCCATTTTAGCAGACAGAAGTAAACGACCTCGGAAAATAAATTAAGAAAAAGATTGAAGGCGACTAGGGAGAGAGGCAGAAGCGCTGGTGTCTTCCTCCAGTGGAGTCTGGGTGTGGAGTGATGCTGTCAGCAGAGCCTGCCCCAGACAGGCCTCTTTATAGGGGACAGCTGCCCTTTGATGACCCCCTGACCATCCCAGGCATCTGAAGTGCTCTCTGATCCTCACACCAGATCAGAGGGGCGGATACAACATCTAACCAAGGTCATTGTCCCGGCAAACTGGCTCCCTTTTATATTCATTTTACACCCCTTAAAATGGACCTTTTGAAATGCAGAAAATTACCCAACAAATACTGGATACTTTATTTTATAATTTACACTTTTTAATTTATATTATATATAACAAATATCCTATTTGTAGTTGTAAGTTGTAATTAAAGACAACCAATATTGCAATATGAATATTTTATTGAAATAAATCACAGAAACATTGTTTTGGTTTTCCCACTGGATGGATCCAATTGGGTACTAGAGTAAAACCTTGACTGAAATTCAGTTGTACGCCATTTGATATTAGTTACAGTGAGACGCAGATCATTATATTGCATTGATATCATGGCCAGTGTTAACAGTGTTACAAATAAGTAATAATAAAAATAATAATAATAAACCCTAACCCTAAATACACAATACACTACTCTGCGTTGTTTCAAGTTCCAAATATACAGTATGAGCTTAGAAAAATGTATTCCTTTGTCTTTCACAATCCTTGTAACATTCACTGATAAAATAATTTAATTATTTAATTTAATTTAATTAACAGTAACTTAATGTATGTAGGTATGGTCCCAAACATTAACAATTATAGCAAACAACACAAATGGCACATACCAAACTAAATAAAATAACATTTTCCTTGCAGATATACGTTCCCAAACTGAGGTCTGAATGGGAAGTTGTCTAAAATGCAGTGGTTGAGGCGAAAGACAGACTGGTTCTCATAACCCACTGAAGAAGTCCTTCACCTGTGTACCCAAAACAAGACAATCAGGATCTCAGGATTCAAATCACATAAAAACGAAAGAAACAAACTCCAGTGACATGTCTGTTCATGCTCAAGTCACAGCTTCATGTAAGAACAGTGCCGCCTGCTGGTTGAGCTAGGAAGTGAGATTTATGTACACAGACTACTTACCTTTGCTATGAATTCATCTCTCACACTTGGATCACTCTGAAACTCTACACTGGCATCCAATTCCAGTACTGGTACATGTTTTAACTTCTCAAAATGCAACCTAAAAGACAGAGACAAACTCTATTAGATCATGCAATATTTACGTCAGTATATTAGCATTAGTTGAAATGGACAATCAAGCACAACACACACGAATGGTACAATCAATGAGGAATAAGGACTTTTTATGACAATTTATGTGGTTTAATATGCCCCACCTCTGGTATGAACGATGAATGATGTCATTATAGTCACTAAAGTACCATAAGTGATTATGAATATTGTATGACGCTACAGCAGCTATTACAGCAATATGTTGCCTAAGATGTACAGTATTAAAAATAAATTTAAAAAACATTTCATAAAACGCTTCCATTCCAGATGACGTCATGCATTACCAGGGCCCTTCTTTAGCAACACAACGCCCCTCCTCCCAACGCAAGGAGCACTCACTCAGTGGTCTTGTGGATGAGCCACTTCTCGTGCTGCATGTGCAGCTTCTCCAGGTAGTCTAGTTCCAGTCCGCTCTCCTCAACCCTCCCCCGACGGCCCACACGCTCCATGCACTTCTGTGATACAGAAACCTCATTAGTAAAACCTCTCCATGTGTGTAGTAGAACTATCTAGATTAACTGTGTTGGCCCTAGTTGCCAGCCTGAACAAATATTACTTTGACACGTGGCGTGATAAAAGCTAAAATAAACAACCTCTGAGGTCTGCCCATTCATTTAATATATGTATATAATGTCTGTCAGTTCTCTTGTAAATAGAACAATGGATAATGTTGTAGACTACATTAATGACATAATACATGCCCTTGAATATATGACAAACATTTTATGAAATGCTGAATACATTAGATGGTCTAATTATTCATTGTAATTAGCATTAAATTACATTCTTTAACGTTATATTTTTAATTCATGAGTGGCTATCTTGATCTATTGATATAGTGGCAAATGTCCAACTATTGTGGAACCCTACCTGAGGGGAGGCCCTGAGGTAGATGATGCCCTCTAGCTCCACCTGGTGGTCAAACTGCTCCACTAAGAACGTGTGCCAGTCCTGGTAAACGGCCCACTCCATAGAATTGATACAGCCCAGTTCAAACATGTTCAGGGCAAAAATGTATCTAGTAGGGGGAAAAACGTCCATTCAGTGAAAATTGGGTACAGACATGTAAAAAGAAGTGACACTTAATGGGATCAATATTTGTACAAACCATATTAGATGTCAACTGTTCATTCAATCAATATAATCTTCACAGAGGTCATCGTAGGACAAAAATACTTATCTTAACTAGTTCAGTCTACTACCCTTGGTGCATAAAAGTAGCATAATGATAATTAGTATTATGAGCCACTGTTGTTGTCCAACGATGACACCTCTGTGAAAAGGGTCTACTGTGGCCAGCAGCCAAAACGTACTGCTGAATTTCAATATTCGTACCGGTCACTATAAACTGAGCGCTCAAACACCTGGACTGGTGTTCCATTTGAATTGAGCAGGTGAGCTGGAGGGGGCTGCATCTGTGTTTTCATGCGGCCCATGCAAGAATATGTCTGAAATGTATAAGACCAGCGCTGGGGGTCTTGGTACATCATTTGGAGCAGGTTACTGACGGTCTGTGGTGCTCCAGATGCCTGAAGGGGAAATGATAGGCGGTTAACTTGTATGTAGTATGATGTTACATGATGTCTAGTATTGTAATGTAGGGAGCAACCTAATGTGGTTGGGGATATACCTTGGAATGTCCACTTTCAATGCTTTGCCACTTGCCGACTTGCTCCTGAACAACCTCCCAGTCAGAACTGGCGGACTGAAGCAGCCTGGCAAAGGTTGACTTTCCTACAGCTAGTAAGCAAAATATAAATCACACGGATGTATTTACATATGATTAAGTATTATAGTAAAACAAAAAAGGGATTACTTTGTATTCGAAAGATAATTACATATTTAAAGCAACCACATGCATCTTACCGATGTTGCCCTCGATAGACACTCTTTTTACTCGACCTTTTCCATCTTGTTCTGATCCTGTTCTTGGTGGGCATCTTGATGTCTTGAAGTCAGAGTAACACCGTTGGGTTGCAGTACCAGACATGCTTTTTAAAGTGAACGCAATACGTGTTGCCTTGTCAACCAGACTGGGGCGTGCAACTTTGCTGAACAATAAATACGAGACCATTACAAAAGATATGTTGACATGACATGGGAACTCTTACTTGTTTGCGTTTGCATGTTATTCGGTGTGGTTAGCAACTTTAGCTGGTTACATACACGCTGTACGCTAAATCGTGTACTACAAGACAAAATATTTTACAAAATGAGCATCATACGCATCGGTAACTAAGTCATACACATTTTAGATGAATTTTAGATGAATAGGTGTCTAACGTGGAAAACCTAACGAGAAAACATCCCGTTATGACCATGTACAAAATAAGTAACTACTAAAACGGAAAGACAATATTGCCAAGCAAAGACGACTGCTTCCGGTGTTCTTGAACAGCATTTTCTAAACAAAAGCCCCCTTTACTATCGCGAGGTTCAGGTGGCGTTTTTGATGGTAACGCACTGATAATAGCTGAAGCGGTGAATCTATAACAAATATATAACATTATATATGTGTATATATATATTTATATTATGTGGATATGGATATGTATGTTAAATGTAGACAACTATAAGAAAATCTCAGTTGCATTGACATTATCTGTTGATTATCTTGATTAGGCCTATACATGCAAATATTGTCAATTGTCGATAATTTCAACAATAATGTTAGCTACTACCTTATAACCTTATAAACTCTACTAATGAAACTATTATAGATTCTAATCATCTTGAGGTCGGAGATGTCAGGGTGTATAAACCAGTCTTATTCAAAAATATATTATACTAAACAGTTTACACTGGCAAAATGAATTAATGCAGTTGTTGATATTTTGAAATATGACAAAGCAACATATTTGACTTATTTATTGACATTTTAAGATTCAAACACAAGAGCATTACATTTCTTTGTTTTGTATTTGCTTCGGCTTCCAACTCAAAATCAACATTTCAGCCTGAATCGAAGGACAACTGTCTATTACAACTTAAAGAGGTAAGTTTAGGTAAGGAAAGCAACATTTCTTCAAGCCAAGTTATTTTAACTTAACCCCAAAATACATTTTTGGTACATGATGGTACATTTTGGTTTTGTTTGTGTAGAAAAATATTTAGATCAACCTTTCATGCTTTCATGGAATGTTAGCTTTGCCATCATCCTTATTCCTTAAAAAAAATAGTCTTCAAAAAAGTGTTAGTCTAAAATCAAATATGTTATTTGCTTGTTTAAAATACTCCGAAAATATTACACTTTAGACATAGAAACATACAGAAAAATGTGACTGATCCAAATCCCTTCCCGTCAGTGCTTGCTGATGTGGAGTCCCAGAGGAATGGTGTTCCCTTAGTATGTGGTGTTTTTGATGATGATCACATGAGGCCCCTTGATCTTAAAGTCATTGATACCTAGAGGAACAAACATGGCACGTATTAATTTGCCATCTCTTAGCTGTGGTGGCAGATCCAGGTTGGGAAAATAAAACAGATATTGTGACTTGTGTTGGTTAAGTGAGAACGCCATCAGACTGGCCTTACCCTCAGAGAGAGGAACGCCATCCAAGAGAAGGTGCCAGAATCTGCGATCGCTCTGTCTGGCGTTCTCTCCGTTCACATTACTTAAGAAGGGACCCCATTGGGATGGCTCCACCTCAAACCTACAACCAACATTAAAAAAACACCCTATTGTTTGTAGGGTGGGTTCCTTAACATTTCAATACATCATCGCGTTATACTTGGACTCACGTGAAGTCAGCGTTCTTTTTCTGGATGAGTTCCAGAGCTGCCAATAAAGAGGCGCCCTTGGGCACGTGCACGTTGTAGATGTGGATGCGTCCGTTGGATTTCACCACCTCCACAACCACTGTGGTCGTTTGGATCGGCACCTCCTCCAATTCCACGTCACCCTCCACCACTGGCTCCAGCAGCAGACTATCTAGAATCCAACCAAGCGTACCAGTGACAGATAATGTGAGCTACATCATAAAAGCGCAAACTTACATTCACTTCATGGTATGTGCAGGAATACTTGTCATTTACTTTGTTCATTCTGGCAGTTCATGTTTTTAACATCCAGGTAGCTTTTCCTTTGCAGGCCCATCAGCACATAGGAAAGAGCCATGGGGTTGTGATACGTGTCCCTCTGGGCATCAGTTCTCATGCTCAACATGGTCAGAGACAAATCCTTCTCGCTCCCCATTGCCACCAAAGCCTAGAACCCAGAATATACACTTGTTTTACTTGCACTGTGTTTGTGTGTGAGAGAGAATTGAGACATGACATCATGTTAGGAATGAAGGCTGTTACCATGACTGCTAATGGCGTGCTGAACTCGTTACCGATATGGAAGTCTGGTCTAGTGGTCTCTAGCTGGTCCTTGATCTTCTTGATGGCCGTGTCCAGAGTAGCAGCATTGTGTGTATTTAAACCAGCGTTTTTCTCACAGCTGAGAGCCATCGCAGCCATAGAAAGGGTGTCTGGGGATTGGATAAAGAGCCATAGTAAAAATGCCCATGGCTGCCGGTTAGCAAAACACTAGCCCTAGCTATGACCTGATCCCCAGTCCTACTTACCAACCGAGCCCCCCACTCCTACATCAGCAAGGGTGTTTTGCTGAATGGCTGTGATGAGATGAGTGATGAGGTGGACGTTGACTCGGACCCCAGCCAAGCACAGTGACAGAATACCTCCAGAGAAGGTGAAGTAATTGCTCAAAGGCCTTTGGCTGTCTACACAAAACGATGAGAAGAAACAACAAATTAAGATGCCAATGGTTTCATATTCACTTTTGCTTTTAGTTGCACTACAGGATGTAAATAGTAATACATGATTTTGAACTTACGGTCAATACTTTCTTTCTCTTGATGCATCTGTCTCTTGAGGTGAGTTATCAAGGTTGCAGTCTTGTCGTTGACAGTGAAGGTGACAGAGTGCACATTGTTGCAGGACGCCAATACACACATGGTGTACTGAGACAACAGCCCCACCACTGGCTTGTTTTGAGAGAGAGAGCTATGGCAAAGAGAAAATCTCATACTCTCACACACTAACACTGTACAAAATATACATACACACAGTATACAAAGTACAGAAGCAGTCGGCATACAATAAACATATTCATTTAAATCACACCAAGATCAAACGAAATCATATTTCACAGTTATACTTTCTTATAGCTTGTTGTCTTAAGGTAAAAAAAATAATAATAATTACGCCTACCGTTGAATATCACTGTGCAAATCAGTGGTTATTTTATTCAGGTACTCGGTCTCCATGGCATGGTTGTGGTCGTTGGACAGCCGTAATGCCAGGTACACATTGGGCATGGGCAAACCTTGCGTCAGTGTAGAGCGCAGCAGCTGCTTAATAAGTGACTCGTTCACCAAGTCGCCCTCTGAAAACAAAATGTAAATGTAAATAGATAGGTACAATAGACACGGGATGTTTTGAGGGCCCTCACTCGGAGAACATTGCAAAACAAAGGACAAAAACGCTGCATCAGCAGTCACATGAGTTGACAAGGGAAGTACAAGACCATCACAATAATGTTAATAATCACACTACTAGGGTTACTAGTACTACTACTACTACTAATAATAATAATAATACATAAGGTTGCACTGGGATGTCCTTAAACGTGCATACATCCTCACACGAATGAGTGATTCATGATTCAAACATTTAAAATACACATATAAATAAATGTTTATACGAAAAAGACAGTACAGGAATACTCACCGCATGTTTTAATGGAAGCAATAGCCAATATTGCTGTGAGAAAGATCAAATGCTGCATTTTGGATAACCTGCGAGGAGGCGAAAAATGTTTGGGCCAGATACACAGAAATATCTAAACAGTTCAGGCATGGGTATCAAACGAATACAACTGTATTCCCAATTGCCCTGCTTCTTTACCTTCCTGGGGAGAACGGCTCCACAATCCAAGTGAGGAAGAACAATCTCAGACCAGTAGTTCTATCGTCCAGACTTTAACGGTCACGTGACTTTGTGGTTACTGGCGACAATAACAGGAGGAGGAATTACCGCAACGACGCATTACATTTGTCAAACCAGGGGAAATGTACCTTTGAGTGCAATGTCACTTTATGGAGCTATTTGCGTTGCAATCAACATTATCCAGGGCGTTATCATGTCCACTACCGTACCCACCTCCTCTCGCAGCTTCGCTTACTTGTTTATCGGTTGAACTACAATTCCCACAAGCACTGTGATGAAACGATAACTTCCAGAACCTTGACGACTTTGTACGGCGACTTCGTTAGCTTTGTAAACCATGTTGTAAACTGCGTAACTGTTCGCATTTCGCTCATATAGTTTAGGGTTTTATCTTTCCGTCTTGGAGAGGATATTTCAGGTAGGGTGAGTAAAAGGTTCGAGGTGCCTTCTAACGAGTGCTAATGCCGAGCTTGGAGGGCAGAACGTCAACATAAACAACACAAAGCATAAAGGGAGGTCAGTAGTCTGTTATTCTACCGACTTCTAATCCTGGTAATATATTGCTGTAAGATATATAGTTTCTAGCTATTAATCCCAACAACACTCCTTTTGATACGTTGTTATGAAACACAGGGGCTATCCGTGTCCATATTTGCGTATGGTATTCGATATGGTAAACATCAGCCGTTAACTGTAGCTAACTTCTGATATTGACTAATTTGCAAGCCATTTGTTTGACCATGTCTACCAATCAACATAATCTAACATTGATGTCAAATGCAACGTTATTTTCCCAACCCTTTAACATTGATGTGTGATGAATGTTGACGCTCTTTTCTTAATATCAGCGTTCACTTCATGTTGGATCGTCATGCACCATTCTGGTCCAAAGAGCAGTGAACTGGGGTTTCTGCCGACTATGAATTCGTTCTCAGGCCTCGGCAGCCTACCTGAAATCGTCTTTGACTTCGGTCATCCAAGTACCTCTGGTCATCAGAGAGGACCGCCATCAAACAGGTAAGATCCAAACGACTAGGTTCTGTTACTTCTCAGGAAGATGTCACTCGTTTCGCAGATAACCACTAGCAAAATGGTCCTACAGTGTCTGTGTAATCATAATGGCTTAATAAACAACGCACTTTATAACTTATGCGATTCATTGACTCATTCCTGTTTGTGCTTATTGTCCAGAAGCTGGGAGAAAAGATGTCTTCGGAAGCACAGGAGAAGAAATGATGATGAGTGCGTGTGCAGTCTACTCCACATTTGGTTGATCCACTTCCTTGATAGAGCTGAGATCAAAGCAAACATTTTCTTTTAAGTGAATATGGAATCTGTCTACTTGGTTTTTCATCCAATTATTAATTATTGTTTTGTTCAGTATAAAAAATGTTGAAAGTAAAATAGTATCACATTAGATACATTAGAGGTATTGTTATATTAGGTTCTTCTCAAGATAGTCCAAGTCTATTTATCAGCAGTACCAGTAATCTAGAACCTCCATCTTCCTAGTGAATGCATTGCCAAAAGGAGGAAGTTGGTGGAGGAGGGAGTGGACCTTTTAGAAAGTGCCAGCCCCACGGACGTTTGTAGCGGCTGGACCCCAGCGAGCAACTGCACTTCTCTGTCAACGCTACCAGCCAGTCCCCCTCCTCCACACCAGGAAGTGACCTTTCCCCAGACCACCTCCACCTCTACCCCAAGCCGTCTGGAGGCAGAGGGCTCCTGCATGGAGGTAGACGCTGCACAGAGGAGACTCCGGGAGATTGAGGATAGGTGAGCAATGCAAGGCCTTTAATGCTCTGGACTGAAGTGTTCCTAACCGTTCCACAAAGTCTGTGTGGCTAGATATATTATTTCAACCAACCAGACAATATTGAGGTGACATTCAGAGTGCATCTTGCTGCTTTGGTGTCATGTTTGCCAGATGTGTCATGCATTAAGTAGACGTGTACGGTCAATAATACTAACCCTAACCCTAATACACTCTGGGCAGGTAACCTGTGACAGAACAACAGCAGAGTTCTGCTAATAAAATGATGCATATATGCATCATTTTATGATGATTATTATGATTATTATTTATTATATGACTAACTACAGGTCTATTTATACATAGTACATACTTCATATTTAAACGCCAATCATTTGTTTTGTTCTTCAGGATAACGCTGGAGGATGACGATGACGACGAAGATTTGGACGTGGAGCCGTTTCCCAGACGACCGGTACTGGTGATGTCAGAAAGTTTGAGGCAGGGACTCCAGCGGGGAATGAATGATATCCTGCCACACAAAGTGGCCCAGTCTGTGTAAGTGTTCTTTTAAAAGCCGTACCTACCACACACTACTCCTCTAAACGCTGTACCTACCACACACTGCTCCTCTAAACGCTGTACCTACCACACACTGCTCCTCTAAACGCTGTACCTACCACACACTGCTCCTCTAAACGCTGTACCTACCACACACTGCTCCTCTAAACGCTGTACCTACCACACACTGCTCCTCTAAACGCTGTACCTACCACACACTGCTCCTCTAAACGCTGTACCTACCACACACTGCTCCTCTAAACGCTGTACCTACCACACACTGCTCCTCTAAACGCTGTACCTACCACACACTGCTCCTCTAAACGCTGTACCTACCACACACTGCTCCTCTAAACGCTGTACTTACCACACACTGCTCCTCTAAACGCTGTACCTACCACACACTGCTCCTCTAAACGTTGTACCTACCACACATTGCTCCTCTAAGCGGAGTAGTTACCACATCCTGGTCTTCTAAATGGTGTAGCTAGCAGTGTTTAAGTTCTGAGTGTTCACAAGTTTGGTGTTCCCTTGAAAACAAAGACATTTAATATGCTAGCAGCATAATCACAATTTATATAAAAGTTACCACTGAAACAAAGGTTTGTGCTAACAATATACTAGTAAACATAATCACAGTTTTCACATAGAGTACACCATGAAAACCCACCCAAAATGGATCCGCTAGTGGTACCCACGATTATACACATGACACACACCCAGGTACTCTGGCCATTGCTAGTGTAGCAGTTGTATACATCTTGTGCTTCTAATGGCTGGTAGGAACCATTCCTGCATGGAGCTGGTGTTGTGGCGACCACCAGAGGACGCATTGTCCCGAAGGCTTAAGGACTCCCTGCAGAGGCAGCAGCGTAAGCAGCAGACAGCCAGTCGACAGCCCCCGACCCCCTGCCCGTCTCCCACCCACCAGAGCACCCTGGCGGCAGCCCACCCAGCGGCCGAAGCCCCATACCCTCCTCCCTACAGCTTCCCTGAGGCATACACCTCCGGAGAGGAAGACATGGAGCTGTAACCACCGGACGTTGCCCTCTTCCGAGAAGCCACCCCGAGACGAGGGCAAAAAAAAGACAGAGGCAGACAGAACCACAATCCTGTCACCTTTTATCTGCACCAAATCTCATTTTCTGTCCATTGATCAACTCAGCAGGCTTCTCAGTTTTTGGTCAAGCCACAACGTGCAAGTTGCTTTGTGGCCATACTTTGGTCTGTGATGTTTGCTCATGTGAAACTGCCCCAGACACGGGCATGGTCTCAAATTAGAAACTGTAATTGTCATGGAAACGCTTTCATATATTTTATAGTCTAGTCGGTTGATGCACTTGGATACATGTACAAATATTTGTTTTGCCAAAGCCTAGACATCACACTTGTATAAATACTAGCTTGGATGTTTAATAATTTCCATCTCTGACTTGAATATGTTTGTAATCAGCTTTTGAGCATATCGACATAGTTGGCAATTAACTCAACCTTCAAAGGGAGCATGGCTGCTTGCGTTGTGTGTTGGGGATATAATGTGGTATTTCTAGTGGTGGTCTTAAGAGAAAAGAACAGGCAGCCATAATTCATCCAGCCTCCATAGATTTGATGACATTACGTTTTGGAAATAGTTTTTATTTGAATGTATACTGTTATGTGTTTGGCAGAAACCTGACCAGTCATTGAGTGTTACTTTATATACATATGTTTCAAAATAAAATGTTTAAATAAAATCTGTTTGTAATAAATAAACACAAAACTGGTAGTATAACAGAAATTCTCAACTAATCCACAAAGGCTGTTTTATTTATTGTTTACACTTTAATTTACACAAGGCAAAATGAACATAGCGAATGTCACTTAGCCTGATGAGACCGCAAATTAGCTTCACGCCAGTAGCGCACTATGGTAGTTTCTGGGGCTCCTCCGGCACACAGGACACAGGTAGATGTTGTACAACCAGTTCATTGGAGCGTTGGCATTACAAGACGTTACAGCCAGAGAAGGTGGTCAATTCTGACATGTCAGAGCTCTCTCTGTGGTGATGGTTTATCCTGTGTGCCTTGATCACCCAATGCACCACAGGTGTGCAGCCCCAGTCTAATTAGCCACTTGTGACAGGTGAGGCTTCTTAAACCAGCCACCAACCAACCACACACACACACACACACACACCCCCCCCCCCCCCCCAGGAAG
>OMNS01002571.1:9646-32711 GCA_900303225.1 Laemonema laureysi | reverse complement strand
ATGTACTTGCAAGTACATGTAATAGAGAGAGACGCTGTTGAAAGGCAAAGGCGAAAGATCAACTTGTGTATCTTAGAGATCTTAGAGAAAGTTCAAAACACAAAGCAAGGGAACTAGATGGGTATTGATCCATGAAATTCATTTGGGTTTGTGAGGTTCCTGGTACTTCGGTTCAATTGTATCTCGCCCTTTAATTCTGAAAACTCCTTTAATTCTAAACTACTAAACTATCAAGAATACTGTGAAAGTGTAGCAGAGTACAAAGTGTGATAAAGAGTGATAACTATATTAATGATAATTTTTGGCTTTGAACGTTTCCAAGTGCAACATCTCAACTAATGCCAATTTCTTCTCCACTTTTTTCTTCCATGTGTTTATTCTTCAAGAACAATGAGGTATGATAATTTACATTCTCTTTTCATCCATACATACCTTATACACTTATGTCACCACTGAGGGGTCCGGTCATTACACTTTGTAGTTCTGAAAACTGCCACTAGTCAGCAGTAATATACAATTAATGCTAACAATATTAATGGCTTCAGGGCAATATTTGTTATAGGCTCTTTGTGTATAATAGCTTGCAATTCCATTAATGAATTGACAAAATAATAAACTGGTTTATCTTTTTTCAAGCAAAGGAATACTAATGCGAAAATTCATAATGGATACTCTCATCTTTGCAGGAGAGCAGAGCGTATGAGGTTTCAATTTAAAGGACGCGTGTGCACCAGCAACAGACAGCATGCGGGCCATCTGAACACTTGTCATTGCTCAACCCTCTATGTGATCCCCTGGGGTTACTGTTGCCTACACCTTATTGTCTGATTGCAAATGAAAAGCCACTTCTCCACCGCACTCCACAATGCCCCTGGAACTTCTGTGCCACTGGATTATTATATTATTTTTCTAAGCCCCGGCGATTGCAATGGTTCGGCAGCCGTTTGTACAGTTTTTACCTGGCGCTCACATTTTGAAGACTTTCACAGTGATAATACATCTCAGAAACCATTCCCTGCTGAGCTTATAAGTGCATTTTTATGTCATGTATGTTGTACATTATATTTCTTCTGCCAAACACTCTTAAAGGAAATGGTCAGGTATTTATGGGCTTTGGGTTGGAGAATATATTAGATTACAAATACAACTAAAACAATGATTATTTTGAGGATTTGCATTTCAGTGCACTCAATGGCAAAATTGTATTATTTTTGGGAAACCTATCCTCCAAGAAATCTGAATGTGCCTTAAATAAAAGGCTCTTAAAAACAATGCTGTTGTATACATTATGTTTTCTCAGTTAAAAATAAGAAAGACTGTAAGAAAGATTAGAATTTCAGTTTCACAAAGTTTTCTGGTAACATTGCTAGTTTGTCCCAGAAAAAGAACCATTAAATATGTTTTGTTACATTCTGTGCATTTTCTTTTTATAAGAGAAAAGCAAGCAAGGATGATTAATTTGTCCTTCCACAACTACCTGTTTTGCAAAACGCATTAGAATAAAGATCAATATCATAGTTTAACATTAATTGTCATAACATTTATTTCTAAACTGGTGTGCTGACCTATTGACCTATTTTTGATTGTACATAGTGTACTGATTAAGCAACTTCACAACATCTTCAATAAAAGTTATTGTTCAAAAAACCATCATACTTGTGTTTTAGATTTCTTGATTTATAATATACTATTTTTTAAGGTTTTTAACTTCTTTACAGTCATTGCATTACAATGGTGATCCCTCAACTTTTTTAGTTGCAGACACTTCTTTCAGTTTTATTATGGTCCAACAGGCAAGAGCATATCTGCCTTGTGGTTTGTATTCATCAAGGCATTTACATTTTTAAGAAACACATACTATTATTGAGAAAAGTGTGCCATTCGATAATAATGGAAATTCCATGAACATATTGTGACAATATGGATTGCACTATTACTTCCACAATGTTTCTGTTTAAAAAAACATTCCATACATTTACTTATTGCTAGGTTAGAAGCGCAACAGAAAATTATGAAGAATGCGGAAATATTTAAAGGAATCTCTCTACACACAATGTCAAAACACTCCCTCTCCACCTTTCAAAAGGGATAATGTTCTTCAATAATGTTGAACAACAACACATTTGCTTTTAAAGGGAAATTTGAATAATCAAATAGTCGCCAGTCGTTTGGGACGCAGGTGTTGGGCATACAGGGCATCTGAGCAGTGGCAATCATTGCAAATTGTAATAATAGCAGTCCCCCAATTGCCTTGACTGGATTTTCACTGCACAACTAAAACAAAAAAAACACACTAAATTGAGCATTTCTGGTCCCATATGGTGACAATCATTTGGGATCCCTCTCCCTGGTGAGACTGACACACCAGGTGTGTCAGTTAGTCATGAACCAATGTACATTAGTGGACTTTGTTATCTGTAGCTGATATGCTGTAAGGAAAGGGCTGGGCTGATGTGTACAATGGATATATGATTCATTAGTCAAATAGTCATTGCTTAAAAAACTATGGGGCGGGGGGCGGGAATAAAGTGTTGCATAGTCTGAATCTAATCTTTATAGTGGACGTGGGCTACAACGAGTTAGTAATTTAATATGAATATGAATATTCAAGAACTATAGACCACACGCGAATACATAAATGGTTCCCTCTGCTGGTAAAGGCTAGAACTCCGAGTAAGGTATGGCTACACGCTTGCAGGCGCCACTAGCAAGACCAATCACAGTCTGCCATCAGCAATAGGTTCTTATTTTTCAACAACCTAGGTTGTTTATATCTGGATGCTAAAATGACATGTATGCCAACACAATCCACCACGCAGGCCTTCGGGGGGTATTCCCGTTTATAAATATCATGAGCATTTGCTTTTCTGAAGGATTCATGTGCAAAAAATATCATACTGCTCTTACATATCCGATTTCTTCAAGTATGTTTCGCGTCCAGCAAATACGCATGCGCGTCCGGCGGTTCGCGGTTGCGCCAACTCGGAAAGGATGTTGCTGGTAGTGTTGATGCACAGGATTTTTCACAACAATAACAGCAACTGATTCACATTTCAAGATACCTTTTTACGGACTAAATCTTCGACAGGCACTCTGTAACCGTGCATTGGACCACGCGAGGCCGAATTGGCTGTCATATTTTTCACCAAATCTTCTGTTGACAATGAAAGCGGACGGGTTTGCAGATTTACAAGCCTCTTTTTTGCAGGAGCAGAAACAAGAATCATGGCTGGCCAGCTAGGCCGCAGATGAATTTGGTTGCTATCCGCTTTCATTTGGTACAGTGCATTTTAGGCAGGAACGACACGTGTCCACTAGGACTGCTGCTAGGTAGATATATTTCATTAAACACTTTCATATTTCTGAGAAGGCTCGCAGGCTCAGCTTCATCGCTATAGCTTCACAACCTTGAGTGGTTGACGCTTTGCCTTCGTCGTTAGCGGCGTTAGCTAGCTAACGTTAGCTTCCATTGGTTGGTAAACCAATCTCAGGCATTAATAGTAGTTAAGGGACGTCATTTCGGGATCCGCTTGTATCATTCTGTGCTCTGTCATTTGTGCCGAAAAGTCGTTTTGCAACGTCGACTCCTGGATGAATGTGGGACAAAATGGAGACCCCAACGATTGTCTACGACTTGGATACCTCTGGGGGCTTAATGGAGGTAAGGTTGTTGAGCTCGTAGGCCTTTTGGGCTAGCCTCATACTGCTAACGTATTGCCTTATTGGGTAAAATGGTCAGTAGTCTTTAGCAGTACACTGAAAATCACGTTATTATTAGTGTAAACTACTACAACTGCACAAGCAAACCCGTTTGCAGTGTACTATTAGCCTTCCGTTACTGTGCGCATTGTTGTTGCTGGTTGTTAGCTTAAATTCATAGGTATAAACTTTTGCAGCAAATCCAAACGTTGCTGGCACCCCCGAAGTCCGAAGAAGTGGACAAGAGGAGTCGGAAGTTGGTCAGGGACGTGCGGAGAAGCGGCAGGGCCACCAATCACGACACCTGCGATAGCTGTCGAGAAGGAGGAGATCTCCTCTGCTGTGACCACTGCCCCGCGGCCTTCCACCTCCAGTGCTGGTAATGTCAGCATGTAAAACCTATTTGCAAAGATCAAAACCATCGATATACAGCCGCCTTCTGCATCGGTCACATACAACGTGACAGCCAGTCGTTTGTTACTTGGCCAAGCTGTGTTGGCTTAGCTTTGCATATACACCTTTGATGGACACACTGTGAAGAAACCACATTCGTTTTTCTGATTCGTATTTGGGAGGCAGGGACATAAGATTGACGTGCACGAAAACTAAGCGTGCCAACACCTTTAGCATAAGAAGTTGCTGTCAGATTATCGCACATGGGCTCTGCAGAAATCCGTTAATTACAAATAATGGCTAGAGGAAACCCACTTATGCTATGTTTCTGGGTAATTACTTTACTTTGGGAAATTGATTAAAATTTGCCGCGGAATGTTCTCTGTCAGAATGCAGCTCTCGCGGTCTGTCGGCTGAACTCGTCCTGCTAGAGTGCGAGAGTTGCTGCCTGGTGAACACGGAGCCATGGCTACCGCTCTGCGCTCTGTTTACAATATGGCGACCTCCCAGAATTTTTTGTTCCGTTCCAGCGCCATCTTACCAACCATATTTAATGCTTACAATATAACGGTTCATACCGGCAATGGCATAGTCGTTATATTATGAAATGTTTCATAGAGTATTCATTTTAAGAAGAAGAAGAAGAAGAAGCCTGTCGTTTTTAGCTGCTTGTCCTTAATCATTGATCTCAGTAATATTTGAATAAAGCACACTGCATGCATGCAAGTTATAAAACACACCGGAAGCAGGCAGTCCTCTAGTTTATTATAGTCAGATTTATATTTGGATTGGGGAGACTCTTAGCACTGTAACGCATTAAGGTTTCTCTACCTTTTTAAATATTTTTAGGAGGTAAAGGTTGTCAAAACATGTTAATTCTGTTGATATTGTGTGAGTGAGTGTGTGTGTGTGTATATATATATATATATATATATATATATATATACATACACATACATACTATTATTACTGGCTATATCTCTGGATTGTTCATTGTAGTGACCAAACATGTAAAATCATCCATTCATTTGTATTATTTTATACCGATGATTGTTTTTGTCCACTAGATGGAGTTAAAGCACCAGATAGTAGAAGTAGCCATGTACAGATGCCAGCACTCCCAAATTATAGTTGTTTTAGTCATGAGTGTCTGTAATGTTAATATAACTTTCCAGGGATGACAAGACAAATCTATGAACCCTTGAATACGTTTTTTAGTAAGTCGTTATTGGGTGATCCATTGTGTTACATTTTTCAAAGGTATTCTTGATGTGTGTACCATGGCTGTCTTGTTACTACACTGTTTGTAACTCTTGAGGATTCTGTGTTGCAGCAACCCTCCGTTGAGCGAAGAAATGCTGCCACCTGGGGAGTGGATGTGTCATCGTTGTAATGTTCGAAAAAAGGTGACCATCTATTATTTCTGTCATATTTTTTCGTGTGTCGTACAGACACGCCTCCAGGTTCCATGATATCAGGATGTGACTGAACGTAGGAGGATATTTCAGCACCTGATTTTGAGAAATCAAGTTTTATTTTTTGTTCCACTTCCTGTCCCTTCTTACACAGAAGCGGGAGCAGAAGTCTGACCAGACCAACGGCCTACCAGACAAGCTAGTGTCGAAACGCGCGGCATCGCCGGCCGTGGAGCTGGAGCTTAATGCTGGCGCCCTGCGTCTGGATGGCCTGCCGCCAGGGGCTGGTGCCGCAGGGCCCGGCCTGAGGGTGGCCCAGGTCCGCCTGCTGGACCGCCGAACCAGCAGCAGACCCAGCAGCCGTCCGGGCACACCCACCTCCAACAGCTCGTCCACGCCCACGCCATCCGAGGACCAGAACGATGGCGAGGAGGACGCGGTGGAGGCAGAGGAGGAAGCGCTGGGTTCGGAGCTGGAGGGCTCCTCCAATCTGGCCCCTGCACCTCGCCTCCTGAAGAGACCCTTCCAGCTGCTGATCGCTGCTGCCATGGAGAGAAACCCCACGCAGTTTCAACTGCCTAATGAGCTGACCTGCACCACCGCACTTCCAGGTACACTTGCCAACACCACCATGTTTTTTTTGCTTTACAGATCTCGGATGTTTGTCCAAAGTGTTTTTTGACAGTGTTACTTATTAAGTCTTGACATGCACCGGATAAGTAGGGTTGACCACATGTGCTAAAAGAATGCCCAAATAATTCATGCTCTTTGACTGAGCCAGTTGTATCGGATCTGGCCTTAGTTGCACCATTACCTCGCTAGAATGGGATGCATCTATTAACATAAAAACAATATGTAGCTATGCAATTTCGACACACAGCTTCGGTCTCTTCTCAGAACAAGTCTTCTCTAGACAAATTCATCCAAGACCGAGACCGGACTCGAGAACTACCGCCCTAATCAGAAGTTAACATTGGAGTGGAGTGAAGCCATGAATAACTGCTTATTCTGCTTGGCCTCTATAGGTAGCAGCAAAAGGAGGAAAAAAGAGGAGCTGGTTGGCAAGCCATTCAGGAGGCCACAGCATGAGCTGGACTCTAACGGCCTGGTTCCTCTACCTGTCAAAGTCTGCTTCTCCTGTGGAAGGTTCGTATTTGTACAGTTGGAGGGAAATCTTAATTGACCTGGCGTGTGGCAGGGGTGCCTGCTACAAACACTATCCGTATTTGATTATATTTTCTCTAATGTGAGGCATTATCGTATCACCAAATTCATGGCAGTTCTTGACCTCTGCAGTATTCCACCCTGAGTATCGTATCCCATAGAAATATCTGACGCATATATAAAAAAAATGTCATATTATGTATTGGAATATTAATGTCCATGTTTTCATGAGTCTGTCCCTCCATGTAGTTCAGTCATTTAGCATGAAATGGTGTAGACTTTTTGTACCAAATAAGAGCTACTATGTAATTGTCTCTTATTGAATGTTTGCTTTCCTCTGGCAGGAGTTGCAGGATGGCGCCGCTCATCCAGTGTGACTATTGTCCCCTCCTGTTCCACATGGACTGTCTGGACCCTCCACTCACCACCTTGCCAGCGGGCAAGTGGATGTGTCCCAACCACGTTGAACACTTAGTGGTAAGGGGAAGTGTTCAGTTCCCTGTGCATGCATGGAAATTTGATAAATATTTCATGGATGGCTAAATGTGTGCGTTGCTTGTGTTCGGACATCCCATTGTCCAATTTGCTTAGTTGCTATTGTAGTAATGGAATTGGTGATGCATGTCATTCGATTGCTCTTTGTTGTGGTTCTTGTCGTGTCGCCATTTCACAATTAATACAATTCACAGACCTATAAGCAATGAGGATAACGTGGTGTAACGCTCTTTTCTAGCTAAACCAGAGGACCTTGAACCTAACCAGCCGCTGTCAGCTCTTCGACCAATTTCAGGACAGGATGTCCCAGCACGCCGTGAAGGTGGACTTTCTCCGTCGGGTTCATAGGCAAAATGTACCCAACCGACGCACTCCTCACCAGCACAACAAGAAGACTATCAAGGTTTGTCAGGCTGACTCAGGGGAGAGATTGTAGAAGCCCAGAGGCTAATGGGCCTAAGGATCTCCTCTTTTGACAAAAATTCACAGCCCTATTTACAGCCCTATTCACAGCCCTAAAGCTCATTGAGTTTCCTAACACTCTCCTATAACTTAGGTACCAGATGCTGTCAAGTCCCAGTACCAGAATCCCCCTCCCATGCTGGCTTCAGCTGGCATCCGCCAGTCAGAGCTGGTATGCAGTGGTGCTCCAGAGCATCAGACCCCCAAGTACTTCACCACGGAGACCGAGCAGCAAGAGGTACACAGGACAACGTATAGATTATCAGTTTCTATACGGCTAGGCTAAATGTTGACAATACATTTTTCCTTTTCTATTCCCGATCCTTTGTTTTCATTGTCTCACTTTTGAGATGGTAATATTTATTTTACACAAAAAAGTACAAAAAAACAACTTCACAAACGAGACAAAATAACAGTTTGTGTCAATGTTGTTGCTCAACTGTTGACTGTTGAAAATAACTATGGGTCGATGTGTAAAAAGAGCTAACAAAAACATCTTTTATGTTTGTGTTAAACCAGTGGCTTCAAGATGTGATCGCTCTGCAGTGCAGCATTATGCGTCACCTCTCCATGAAGCAAAAGGCTTCGTCGTCACCCTCGCCCTCCTTGTCACTGGAGTGGGACTCTGAACAGAAAGCCAGTGCAAAATCTAGCCTCATGCCAGAAGACCTCAAATCTCAAGACTCTCCAGAAAGGACTCCCTCGCCCGCACCCGGTTCCAAACCTTGTAGTATACACAATGACCCCCAGGGGGGTTTTCCCGCAAAGGACCCCACAGCAGCACTGCCCCAGAAATGTGACTGTCTTGCAACAACCTGTAAAAATAGTAGGAAACCCAATGGACCCCTTACTGAGGAGCAGCAGCCATTCCCCAAGGCCAACGGGCCCTTTGTCTGCACCACTGCCCCCGATTCCCCCAGGCAGACGGAGGCCCAGCTCAGGCTCAAGCCCCAGGCCACCACTCCCAAAGACTTGGCCTCCACAGCCAACCACATAGCTGGCGCTCCCATCAAAAGAGAGGGCGAGAGCACCCCTGATGCTTGCCTCCTGAAGGACGGCCCTGCGGCTTGTCCCACCCCCGACATCCGTCTGAATCACAGAGCCCAGCAGGAGCTAAAGACGGAGTGCACCAGTGATCAGAAGCCCCTGGCCGTCGTCAGCGCTGCCCTGTCTGCTGCCCCGCAACAGAAAGCCACCCAGGACGCCCACACCCCTCGCAAGCTGGGCTCGTCGACCTCACCGGCTCGAGCAGGTAAGAACCAACTGCTACTATATTGGGTAATGTTTACATTATGATGCATGCTATAGTTACGATGGAAGTCTGATGTACTACATGGACAAGATGGCAAACTGAAAGATAAACGTAATTTAAATGAATAGCCATTAAAACCAAATGGGTGCACAACATAGTTTTTAAATTGTTATTCTTCCACTCAACTTGGGCATGTTTAGAGATATATGCATGATGTTAAAAGACCGCAGACGTACATTAATCAACCCTTTTGAACGATGTCTGTTGACCGTAAATTGAAGAAAAAAAGGTTGTGCCTCATCTTTTGTGTTTCCTTTTATTTTTTAATGCAGGTGTACCATCTACAGATTTAAAAACAGGTCCTGGAGGCAGGGATGCTGTGTTCCCCAGTGCATTCTCCTCCTTACCCGAACTATCCAATTGTATTAAAGCCTGTATAGGAGATGATGGTGGTAAGTATCCTGACGCAAAATTCCAATAACTGTCACCTCTTTCTCAAGCACACTTAACTAATCCTGACCATCTCAACCTGTTCCCTTGTGGCTGTTGCTGTGCATTCTTATGTGTGCTGTGTGTTTCGAATTTCCGCCACAAGCGGAAATACGATTAATACGAAGAACTGAAATATGTAAAACTGTCTTGAAATTGGGGTGTGGCACGTACAATACTGTACATACAGGGTGGCAAGATGCCGACATGTCATGCCAGTAAATGATGAGAGAAACACAGCATTGTCTTTAACACAAATGTTTCATTATCATTACATTTGTTCTCTGTATATTTTATTTAACCTTCAATATTTGAATGCAGTGTTTCCAAAATTAAGCTATATTCGCAACCAGGTAATTTAATGGCTCTTGTGACTCTATAGATTGAAATGCATAGTGTGTTTCTTGGAGCATACATACTATGTCAACAATTGCCCTAGGGCCTTTAAATCTATAAGCAATGGGTGCGATGGTGCGATGGCTGAATCCAACCAAAGTGTTGAATATTTATCAAATGTTGTTGTGATCTGTAGGGATTGAGATAGACAAGTTGGACGCCGAGATGGTGAAGCTTTTAGCCTGGCAGCGGATACAACAACTTTTCCCCCCCAAAGGTCCCTCCACGTCTCAGCAGAGCGAGCCCTCACCCATTCCTGGTCCACTCTCATTAAAATCCCAGTCTCCATGCCCTGAGGGTAATTAAAACTGTTTTGGTGTGTCCTCGATGTTTCTATTAGTATGTACCATTTTTCCTAAATTGATTTTTTTTTAAAACAAAAAAAACCCTTTTCTTTACAGGCAAGAAAAAGGTGCAGACAAGAGCAGTCTTTTACTCTCTAACAGGAAAAGGAGAAGCTGTCAACATGTGTTACAGGACTTTGTACATTGGAACTGGTAAGTGTGTTGTTCATTCCGGTACATGTGAACTATGTGGGATAACTGTAAATGTAAATGTAAGGATAAATTGTCTTAAGTTGTTTATTACTACCTGGAATTCGGGTCCTATACCAAATCAATAATTTGCTACTTTACTGCGAGTTGGGCACGTTACTACAATGGTGGGCATCCCTCTTTCAAACTAAAACATCACATTTTTAAGACTTTCTAAGAGTTTCGGTACCCAGGTCTAGTCATTTTGCAACAACAAGGTGGAATTATTGTATTGTATTCTTGTTGCATATTATGTATTGATTCATTTGGTTTAGAGAAAGTGTTTTTCTATGGAGACAATTGTATTTTTTCGTTGAGAATACCCTATTAATGAATGAGTCTTCTGCTAAACTGTTTTAGGTGCTGACATGGATGTGTGCCTTACAAACTACGGTCATTGCAACTTCATTTCGGGGAAGCATGCCTGTATTTTCTATGACGAGGTGAGTAACCATCTTGTATTGTATTCTTCCATGAAGTATATGTTGGACTGTTTTATAGTTTTGTTTCTGGGCATGTTGTGAGTACAGTGGTCTTTTGTGTTTTCTCTCAGAATACAAAACATTATGAGCTGCTCAACTATAGTGAGCATGGAACCACAGTGGACAATGTCCTCTACTCCTGTGATTTCTCGGAGAAGGCCTCCCCTTCTCCACCTAGTGGCCTCGTGTCCGATGTGCAAGGCATCATACGTGAGTCAATCTGCGGGTTTCCCACACCTCAACGCACATGAGCTGATACACGGCTTGCTAAATTCACACATCTTGAAGTGATTTTGGTTTTGTACATTTCTTTTGATATCCGCTTCTAAACAGCGTTTTAGTCAAATACAAAATCCACCTTCAAACAAGTTAAGTGAATGTGTCACTGTTGACATTTGATGTTGTAGGCAATTAGTTTGTGATCCCATACAGATCCTATTAGGCTGTTGCTGGACACACTGCTATTTGTGCAGAAGATTTGTTTCGTCAGAGATGCTCAGTACACTCTGTTGGTGGTAGGCCACAATCAGCAGTCACTTACTGTGTCCACCACCGTCCACATTTTGGTCCACAGGTCGCAGTAAGAAGAGAGAGGAGGAAGATCAGCCCCGTTCTGTGATTGGGTCGCTGCCAGCTGGAGGTGTGATGAGCTGCCAGTCCCAGGGAGGCCCAGGGCTTGCCTGCAGCTGCAAGGCCAGCAGTTCCAGCCTGATAGGAGGCAGCGGGGCAGGCTGGGAGGGCACGGCGCTGCTCCACCACAGCAGCTACATCAAGCTGGGCTGCCTGCAGTTTGTCTTCAGCATTGCTGAGTTTGCTGTCAAGCGGCCCAAAGAGGAAGAGGTGATGGTTGCGACTGCGACCAGCTGCACTGGCAGCAGCAGTGCTTCTAGTGCTGCTGCTGCTGCTGCTGCTGCCACCACCGCCCCCCCTGCCCCCAGCATCACCTCTGCCCCCATGACGGCCACTAGGAACACTGCCTCCGTCAGCACCGTCTCCACACAGGGAGACCAAGAGACTCGTGTTTCCCTCCAAGTACCAGTGCTAGGGTCCAGTGCTGTTCCGTAGCCCATTGAAGATGCTGGTCGTTTTTTTTATTTTTATTTTTACTTTAGCACCTTCTTTCAAACGGTAACCAAACAGTTAAATCAAACCACAGCAACAGTGGCAATTATGCCGTTGCTATTTCTAATTGGTTTGTGTCACTTAAAACAAATTAGAAACAGGATTTGTAATGACCTATGTTTCACCAGGTCTGTGCTGTTCCTGAGGTTTGGTTTTTGGTTTGGTAACTTTTTAAGAAACAATGAAGGGAAAACTGCACAGACATTTGGGTAACAGGGAAATATCTTTTTTTATTTTCTTCCATTTTAACGGTTTGTATTTCTGCATGAAGTTAAAATATTGACAATCTCTTCTGTTTTTAAAGGACTGACTGTAACCGTTAGTTCATTTAAGACCATTGGGACACATGAGCTATATTATATACCAGCGCTCATTATTATTATTTTTGCCAGTATCGTAGTTAACTTTGTAACATTACCTTATTTGTCAGTCAGATAATTTCGCACAGAACATTGTTTGTGTAGTATTGAAGTCACACATCATTTCTTTTGCTCTGTTTGCACCACAGGTAGCTATATATGTATGGAATCATACATGCTTCTGAGCTATATGTATATATTATGTAAATATATACAATTCGGTGTCTCTCAGTTTGAGAAACATTGGATTTAATGTAGATACACCTTTTTTTTCTTTTTTTAAAAAAAACTGTACAGACCCTCAATGACTTTGTAATACCTGGTTGAGTAACAGAAGTTTGTGATAGTCTTCTTAGTCCGATTTTTTTTTTGTTCTCTAGTCAAGTGTAAATAGTTGTATTGTTTTAGCACTCATTTTAACATCCCGTGCTGCTTTGTATATAGGCACTCCTCGTCCGTATCTGCTTGTCTGTTGAAACATGTAAATATCAAAAGATTTTCTAAGAACAATTATTAATGCTGTGTCCAATGGTTTTTCATTGATTCTTATTCCAGGCTCTTGCATTACCTAGAAACCTTGGAATTAGTTCTTAGGAACCAATCTTTCACGCTCCATCTTTCGCTCCATTGACCACACAAGCACACATCTGCTCTGCATGATTCATATGTGTGAACATTGACCCCTGTTCTAGTCCCGCCTGTTTTGCATAAGCAGTCAAAATTGATTCCATGAGAAAGTAGGCCTATCTGTTTAATTAACACAACATAAAACTGATACAGAACATAGTTGGCAGAACTATTAATAGTTTTATTTTGTTTAGCTTCCCAGGTCAGGGTTATATGACTATGAATGCTATATGAATGCCACAATGTCCTCCATGTGCCATTCATGTCAGGCACAGGCTTTTTCTGCTGAACCGTTCCCTGCGCTGTGTCATGTCAAGTCATGTTTTATTGTGCAATAGTGACAGGACTACGAACGACGTATGATAATTTGAATGGGCCTACTGTGTAGACATGCCAGGTGTGTTACACGTGGTTATTACGTGCATTACACTGCACACCTTCATTGGACAGTCATTTATAAATTCTCAACAGCATTTAAGACTTCAGTTTTTGTTATCCAAGATTGTCAACAATTTATTATTTCGAAATACAATTGTAATTGAGCGGCAGGATCAGGTCTTTCCGGTTTTGCCATTTTGATTCCGCCCTGGGGGCGTGGCACTAGTGTTGTAGTATTAGTATTAGTAGTAGTATTTGTTGCTTATTTAGTCGATAGGTCTACCTGTGCTACTACTATCTCGTTAAACGCTTTCGCGTTTTAAAGACCGATATGTCGGACATGATGTCCTACTTTGTGTTGATTGTTGGATGCGTTATTGGCATTGGGTATATTTTCCACAATCTACTCGTCAAAGGAAAGCGATGCACAAGCAATGCTAAACTGCATGGGAAAACTGTGATTGTGACTGGTAAGGCATTCAACAAGTTTTATGAACATGCCGTAATCGTCTAGCTGCAAGCGACTATAGGACGTTACCTTTTAGTCCCAATTCCCTCCATGGAGTGCCTTTGGTTTCACAAAAATCAACGTTTGTTATGTATGAGCAACTTTCATACTTCTGTGAAGCTTTCAAACGAAGATGCTTCACTCACTGACAGTTGACCGTAGAGGTGTAATATTGGTGAATGTATCGCCAATAAATACAAATACAAATACAAAATCAAATAAGACTTGGTTATATTTCCATGAATAGGGAATTGCGGAATAAGAGGTAACTTGTAACATTAGTATTATAAATAGTAGTAGTAGTATTATAAATTGAAATCATACCATATATATACACCTCATATAGACTGTATAATCATCTGTAATAACCAGATATGGATTATAAAATTGTTATTCCTTTCCATATGACTGGAGGTAGCAACACAGGAATCGGAAAGACGACGGCCATATTTTTGGCTGAAAGAGGGGCCAGGGTCATTCTAGCCTGTCGTAGTAAACAGAGAGGAGAAGTTGCTGAAGCTGAAGTCAAGGAGGTAATTGCTTCACTAAACGTTTCCCTTCATTCATTTGCAATGTCCTCTTATCGGAAGATGCAGCAGTGCCTAATCGAAAACTGTTCAAATGTGGTAATAGGAGAGCAGGAGCACTGAAGTGGTGTTCATGCAGTTGGATCTGGGTAGCTTAAAGTCTGTTCG
Source organism: Laemonema laureysi (assembly GCA_900303225.1). Classification (NCBI taxonomy): domain Eukaryota; kingdom Metazoa; phylum Chordata; class Actinopteri; order Gadiformes; family Moridae; genus Laemonema; species Laemonema laureysi. The sequence goes on along the minus strand of OMNS01002571.1, from coordinate 18,242 downwards.
TACCTTTGCTGAGAACTTCCTGAAAACTGAGCCCAGATTGGACCTTCTGATCAATAATGCTGGTTAGTTGTAAAATCATCCAATGCCTATAGTAATAATTGTATGGACAGGCCATGCAGATTTCATGGTTCAACATGAAATCACCCAATTGCAGTTTAGTAACTTAATTATCTTCCAATGATCTGCAAGTTGAAGTGAGAAAAATATTTTCGTTATTACTAGAAACGGTACATTCGAATACTTGTACTATTACTTTTTCTTCCCTTTTGTAAAGCGCTTTGGGTTTCTAGAGAGCCGTTTAAAAGTCCAACCTTATTATTTAAATTGGAATAGTACTACTTAGTCTCAATTTTCACACTTCCAATAGGAACATTATAGTATGTTTAACACATGCATACATTTAAACAGCTTCTCCTATAGGCTACCCCTATGTGTTGAGATTTCATGAGATGGGATGGAGAAGTGCTGATTTTGGCTTCTTTAGAATAATTAGTGCCAAGGATTTAACCTAATTCTCCATTTGTTCCTCAGGGGTCCTTCTGCAAGGTAGGACTGAAGATGGCTTGGGAATGATGTTCGGGGTCAACCACATTGGTCACTTCCTCTTGACCAACCTGCTGCTGGAGCGGCTGAAGGCGTGCGGCCCAAGCAGGGTGGTCACTGTGTCATCCGTGGGACATAGCTTTGGAAAGATCGATTTCAATTGTCTGAACACTCACAAAGCTTTGGGCACAGGAACCTCACATTTGCAAATTTTGCAGATCTACAGTGACAGTAAACTGTGTAATGTTCTCTTTACCCATGAGCTAGCAAAGAGACTCCAGGGGACTAAAGTCACCTGCTACAGCCTCCATCCTGGTGAGTTCATAGAATGGTGCAGCAATCTGCTGCACTCCACAAAGTTCATACAACAATTAGAGGGTTCAAGTTTACGAGGAGGATTATTGGTTTGTTCACTCATTGATTAATTCTTTAATTGATTCAGGAGCCATCAAGTCAGAGCTTGGCCGCAACTGGAAGACAATTCAAGCTTTCATGAAGCCCATCGCTGCCATCTTCTTCAAGAACACGGAACAGGGGGCCCAAACCACTCTGCACTGTGCTCTCCAGGAAGGCATCGAAGGCCTCAGTGGCAGATATTTCTCCAACTGCACAGTGAAGGACGTCTATCCTAAAGCTAAGGATGATGTTGTAGCCAAGAAATTGTGGGAGCTGAGTGAGAGACTTAGCGGACTAGTCTAAGTCGGCATGACTCGACCAAATTTGATTACTTGAAATGGGTTAACTGATGTAATTGGCAAAGTTTTATCATTGCAATATGGTGGATATTTTACGGTGATAGGTCTGCTTTTATGTACGGCTCATTGTGACGCCATCACATCCACAAGGAGTAGCCTACATACTGGGGTAGGGAATTGGGTAAATGGAAAGGGTACTATTGAGCAATTTAAATGCAAAACGTGTTTGTTCCCTTTATTTGTTTTCCTTGCTGAAATGTAAAGTGCTTGAATATAGATAAATAAACATCTTGCATAACTACCAACCAATAAACCGAACATAAATACTTGCTTTAATGCTTTTATTTGTGAAGTATTTAGGGTAGCCTGCATGAGCTAAACTGAATAAATGCCATTGCCTGGTTTGGAATATTTAGTTTCGTTTTAATTGTGTTAACAATGCTTCATGTTACATCAATACTGTTTCGTTTTTTGTTACTGTTACATTTCGCTTGGTTTTGAGAGGATTTTGCGTATGTGGGTAAATTGTTACACAGTGTGAAGTGACAGCCAACCACGTGCGTGTTCCTATACATCTGCATGGCAAAGCGAGATTTTTTTCAATTGTGGCCAAAATTGCAAGTGTGTTAAAAAATAAATAAATGGGCGTTCTCTCCTTCTGTTAACTGAAAGGCACATGTGAGACTATCGGAGAGAAGTGACGGAACCAACGTCTTGTAGCTTGCGAAAGTCAACCCGGAGCGTATTCGTATTCGTACCGAACCAAAACGTCTCAATGCATTAATTTGTTTAAAGCTTTCTTGTAATAGACCCATGACCACTTTGTGGCGATGATACGATTTTGTACATTGCAACTATGTCAGTTGTGTTAAGCGTTGTCGCGGGAGCAATCACTTTATATCTTATAGTTATCTATAATGTTCTCAGAGAAAGGAGATGCACAAATTCTGTAAACCTGAAGGGGAAGACTGCAATAGTGACTGGTTACGTTGTCAAATTAATACATTTACCCAATACCCACATTGATTAGTTTATTTATTTAACTTGCTGAACTCGAATGCAGTGTTAAATGTGCGTTTGTTCTTGCCTCCTTGTGCAGGAAGTAATTCTGGTATTGGAAAAGCCACAGCATTGGATTTAGCCAGGAGAGGCGCCAGAGTCATCCTGGCCTGCCGCAATAAGGAAAAAGCCGAGGCTGCTGCTTATGACATCCGAAGAGTAAGACAGACACAATCCTCTCCAGCATGATATTATCGTGACTCACTGGCATTATGTTTATCGTTTCTTCGTTGGAGTCTCCAGCAAAGAAAGGGGATAGATAGTAGATACATAATGTATATCCTTTCCACTGTCTCCAAGTATTTTAGGTGCTGGTTGGTTAAGCCCAAATGATTGTGTTGCCTGTCACCCAGGAAAGTGTATGATGATGTATGAAATTCTAACTGGACCAACAACTGCCTAAAGATTCTTCAGATAAGACTATGGCAGTCACGTGGTCACTCCGAGACGCTCTCCGTGCGTTGTGGTTTGCCCGCATTGTTTGTACGGTTGTACTGATTCAGCTGGTCTTATGCTTAAGTTTTTTGTATCTAACAATACAACACCAAACATACTGGTAATATTCGAAATGCTTATTTAGAAGATTAAATGGTATTTAAACTGATTAAACAGATATTTATTGAAGCATTCCTGTTGATCAGAAAAGACCAAATTATGCCTTAAGGTACGTTTCGTCATAATATTAATAGTACACATTACTTGGGTGACTGACAACACATCATTTGTTGAAAAATGTTCACATGTACATGCTGAAAAAGAAAGAACATAATTTCTTCAATGTATGTCAAGAGTTATTACAAAGCTCAGTGATAGCCATGTTTGTGTTTTTATTGTGAGTGTTATATTAAGTCTCTATATCCTATAGGAGAGCGGGAACAATGAAGTGGTGTTCATGCAGTTGGATCTGGGGAGCTTGAAGTCTGTTCGTGCCTTTGCCGAAACCTTCCTTCACACTGAGCCCAGATTGGACCTTCTGATCAACAATGCAGGTTTTTACAAGAAACTTCTAGCATATGTGTGTTTGAAACGCCATAAATACCTGTTGAATATTGACAAGCTGAAGGGCTGCATATGCTCTTTCAAAGTATCAGTGAGCAAAATGCAGTTTGTCGATGGCTGCCATCCTGACCAGTGGTTGCTAAATTAATTTTTAGAGTATTATTATTGCTGTTCTTTTGGTCCTAAATTGATAGAGGCAAGTCATTAAATGTAGCTTGTGAGACCATCCTGATATTCACATTTGCGTTTCGCAATGAATATCAGTCTGGCAGTTGTGTGGCCTTATGTTGTTAAAAACCCTCCAGCCAATCAGATGAAATAACTAAGTGACTCTCTTGCTCTTTTTGCTCTTGCCGAATCCGGATGGAAGTAAAGCAAAAAATATTCTCTGTTCTCTGTTTTTGCTCCGTTGATTGCTACACTTTCCTCAGGCAACGTCATTGTTTTTAAAAATTGTCAGACTCTTCGTTCGTCATTAACTCAAACTCCCTCCACCTAGTGCTGATTGGTTCTATCATTTTCAATTGTTTTCAACGGGCTCGAGGGCAGACTGAGCGTTTATTGTGCGCTTCCCTGCCACGAATGTAAACAATGGCGGATGTTTTAGTGCAGCCAGGAGAGACGGCTACAATGGTTTGATCACCCAGACCGCTATTGTCCTTACATATTTAGGACATAACATATTTAGTAATAAACAGAAGTTGCTAATATGTAGACCGAATATGAGTCTTTCAACATACTTGTGACGGAGGATCTATCGTCTTTACAACGTGTGCATTTTCACTTTGCAGGAGTGATGGGCTCTGGGCGCACGGAGGACGGCTTTGGTGTGGCGTTCGGGGTGAACCACCTCGGCCATTTCCTTCTCACAAGCCTCCTGCTGGAGCGACTGCGGCAGTGCACCCCAAGCCGCGTGGTCACTGTGTCGGCGCTGCTCCACCGCCTGGGTGCTGTTGATTGTTCCCTGCTGCCGTCTGAGAAGGACCTGACGTGGAGCCAGTCGGCGTGGCTGTACGCCATCAGGTCGTACTGCAACAGCAAGCTGTGTAACGTGCTCTTCACTCGGGAGCTGGCCAACCGACTGGAGGGAACCGGGGTCACCTGCTACTGCCTTCACCCAGGTCAGTTTCACCATTGTGTTTTGGAGGGAAACAAACCCCCAATATAAATGCACAAAAGAAACACAGCTTTTTGGAAGGAGGATTTATTGTTCTCTGGTAGCAAATTAAGGTTAAATATGCACACAAAAAAATATGTTGCTGAGAATTTAAAATAATGAATTTATCACAGGTTTGGTTAAAATATCTTCAATATCAATATCTTCAATATCTTTATCATATATATTGTCTTTCTTTCCAGGGGTCGTATATACAGAGCTATTTCACAACATGCGCGCGTGGCAACGGATCCTTCTAATGCCTTTGGCGAAGCTCTTCTTCCTGGACCCTGAAGCAGGAAGCCAGACCACCTTGCATTGTGCTCTGCAGGTGGGAATCGAACCCCTCAGCGGACGCTACTTCTCCTCTTGTAGGCCGCAGCAAGTGGGCGCAAAAGGCCGCGATGACGGCCTGGCCACTAAACTGTGGGAAGTAAGTGAGCGGTTGACTAGCTAGCTCGTCCAGTCGAAGGTTCATTCTGAATTAGTTCAGGGTAACTAACTATGGATGGACATTGAAAACTTTTAATCTGGAATTGAAAGAATTTCAAAAGATATTGTGGGCAAACGTCCACAATATAGCAAGTGTTTATGGTTTTTATATAGGGATGGATTTGTATGTGCGTCATATGTGTGCACTGCAAGAAGATGCAACACATGTGCCTTTCTTTGACCTCATTCTGATAATTGTTAATTGTAATTGTATATGTTACTACTGGCACTTTTGGGTTACCAGGTAAAACGCTCTGGCAACATCCACCCCCCAAATCTGATTCTAGCGAGTGGAGTGACATTTTCATAGAGGGTGTGGAGCTCAAACAGGGTGTTTGGCTTTCCTTTCCCGGCTCAAAGCTCAAGCTCTACCAGTGGACCTAATGGCAGAAAAACATCTGAAATGGATCTTTCCTTTTAATAAACGTGCATTGTGTGTTGTGCATTAATTATATTAACTGACTATAATGGCACACCTCATCTATGTTAACAGCATAAAGGAAGACATAACCCAAATACATTGACTGGCTAATGGTAAACCATCACATCAAATTAATGAAAACAATTAAAGGATTAACATTTTCAAATCTTGTGTAATGTTCAATATTTTTGTTATAATGGTGGGCACAATGCCAATGTAATTTATGATACAACTATAAGCTTCACATCTTTGGATTGTTATTCTGTTGATCATTACAAGCTCATTTATAAACTCCCCTGAATAATAATTGTCGGGTACTTCAAAGGATGAAAACATGAAAAAGAACATAAGAAGGTTTCCTCTTGGACTATGGCTAAGATTGTTGTACACACCAATTATCACCCATTGCACCTCTTACACCCCTCGTATAATCATGCAAGAAGCAAACATACAACAAAAAAACCCAGCTGCTATTAAAAGTTGCATTAATTGACTGTACCTTGTTTTTCCAGACAATGATGTCCACATACAGACTGACTGCCATATTAATGGCTGGTTGACGTGACATGGTTTTTTTTGTGGTCCACAGTGTCAGCTCCATATACATAATGATTCAATTTGTCAAGAAGCAGCCATATATTGTTAAGAAGCTGTTGCTTTATGTGAACATGCATATTAGTAAATCAATTCATCAATCATGTTTTAACAATTTTAAACCAAACATGGAAAAAGCTCATATCGTGTGACGTTTAATCTGGAATACAACTATGATAGTTTTAGTTTTTAGTCCCAAAAAATATATATGGTACGGTGTGGTACTATTCTCTATGCATGGGGATTGTAACTGCTTCCTCATGAGCAGTAGACTATTCTCTATACATGGGGATTCTAACGTATGCCTCATGAGCAGTAGACTATTCTCTATACATGGGGATTGTAACTGCTTCCTCATGAGCAGTAGACTATTCTCTATACATGGGGATTCTAACTTATGCCTCATGAGTAGTATTCCTTATACATGGGGATTAACAATGACATGGAGGGAGACTCCATGCCATTGCTAATGTTTCCTCCATATGAAGGAAAACCATGCAGGACAGATCATGGGGGTTGAGGAAGAGTGGAAAGAGCTGGAGGTGAACGACATGCAGCAACTAACAAGTGTCAGATATTATATCATTACCTGCAAGTAGTTGAAATATCACAGCCCATGTTAGATTTTCTGTACTTTTTTGTACTTGTTTTAATGTTCAGAATAGATGCATTAAATGTGGATTGTTGGTGTAGTTCATCCTATGGTGGCTCATAATATAATGTGGTGTGACATTCAAGACTGTTACCATGAAAAGCTTTTTCTTTAGTAATAAATCATTAATTCTTCATGGGACATGTTGACAATGGTATCAGCATGAGTCAAAAGCATTTGTTGAAATTTAGAACATTTCAACACGTCAACCAACTGTGGGCGGTGGCCAACACAGTTCTGTTTGTCATAGGAGGGGTTTGTTATGTTAGATCAAGGAGATCTAATGCACTTATTGTAAGTCGCTTTGGATAAAAGCGTCTGCCAAATGACTGTAATGTAATGTAATGATAGAAATTCAGTTGGGCTCGTTTAGCTTATAATTAAATACAGGCACAGGCCAGTTTACATTTTCCTGATCAGTCATTGTTGACTTGAAAAAACTGCCCTCTATAGCGACATTTGCCATGCGTAACATATTTGACAATAATGACACACCTCATATATATAATCTGCATTATAACAACTATTAGATCAGTATGCCACTGCAACAGAAAGAAAGTTACTGGGGTGGTGGAGCCATTGACCCTGGTATGATCAACCTGCTTTTATTAAGCCTGTACACAGGCTTAGTTGTACACTGCCACCGTCACTAGTCACAATAGTTCCTGGACATTTGTACTCTATCTCAAATGTCCTTTAAAAAACAAAACAAAATTAAATCTCCTGTGGCTGTCATGTTTTGTCGCACCACAAGGGGGCAGTAGTGTACCACGGTGACGGCAGCGAGGTGGCGGCGTTGTTCATCCTCCGTTGGCTGTTGTTGCTCGGAGCAAGGTTGTTGAGGACCTTAACCTAGCAGACCTATGGATTGTGTTCATTATGAGCACTGATTATAAACACGGGTGGGCAACGAAAGGCAGGTCAGTTGTGTGTGTTAAGAGTGGTGCTCTTGTAATTGCTCACAATAGGACGTTCCTCGGTGCAGGCTTCTCCTTTAACCTCTGTGTTGGTCGTTGGTTGGCTGCTAGGACTGTACTTCCTCGATCGATTCCGAGCTCGGTCTGCCTACAACTATCTCCACCTGTGTCCTGTCTTCGACAGCCTCGGCTCACCCTCCCCTTCCATCTCCGTTGGCTGAACTTGAACCTTCTAAGAAGCGGCAGCAATCATAACCCTGTGTCTCACAAATACTTGCTGTATGTTTTGCATGTAGTACCGTTTTGCAGGCCATATAAAACACGTGTGTGAGTTGATAGATTAGAACTATGGCCCCAGTAATCCAGTAACCAAAAACAATACTATGCTACTCAAGCCAAAGGCCGTGACCCCTCCTAGATCCGGAGTCCATGCTTAATTCCGTGGCTGTGGACTCCATAGGTATTCTGTCACTCTAGCTTTGCGTGGTGCTCTGAGTTTGCTTACTTATAGTCTGCAGTACTTAGTGACTGGATTAGTGCATCAATTAGTCAGCTGTTGGGTGCATAGTGTTGCGCACTGATTGATTCAGATGCTGCAAGAGCTCAGTTTGTTTACATGAAAAGGACGTGAACATAGTGTTGGTATATTTGTCTTGGGATGAGCTGCTACTGAACCTTAATTGCACACTCATGAAAAGCCGGTCATCGCGAATGTTCAAATTGGAACTACGATGGCAACTTGCCATCTCATCGCTTGACAGCTCGACGAAATCAAACATCCAAAGAATGAGAGTGAGATGGAACTTATAGGTCGCCATGGCTATTTTATACACTCCGCAGACCGTGTGGGTCGTTGATTTCCCAATGAGGACCATCAACATTTTCCTCCATTATCTATCTAACAAGTCATCGCAAGTTATTATGGTCCTGAGGAGAAAAAAAAGCAACAGAGGCCCATGGGGGGCAAAGGCTACTGATGGCACGAGGGGCAATAGAATAAACGAGAGACAATTACATCTCCTTGGGGGTAGAGCAGCAGAGGGCACCATGAGACATATATGTTTTGAA
>OMNS01002546.1:1104-11926 GCA_900303225.1 Laemonema laureysi | reverse complement strand
GGGGGGGGGACCTTCCACTGTAGAACCTCTGTGTAGGAAGTGCTTTCTGCTCAGGTGTGTGTGTGTGTGTGTGTGTGTGTGTGTGTGTGTGTGTGTGTGTGTGCGTGCATGCATGCGTGCATGCACTGGGCAAGACCATACCCCCAAAACACACACACACACACATACACAGGCACACATGCAGGCAAGGCAGGCATGCACACACCCATTTGACTTCATCACACAACAAATTGGATATATCTCAACATATCATTTGTGACATAGTGACATATTGACTAATTGCGTCTTCTCTATTGTACACATGGTCCACATACTACCTAACCACATATAGAGATGTGTGAAGAAGCTTCGACTGTGTCATGAATGTAACATGAAGACGCCAGCATTGCTAGCGATACAGAAGAACGATATTTGATATAAATGGACAGCAGGGGTTCCAAACACTCGGGTGGGTGGTTGTCATTTGACTGGGACTAAGGAGGTAATGGTGTGCACACATGACGACCCCCGCAGGCGTTGCCTTCTCCCCGGGGCAACATGAGCTGGTGGCCCAAGAAGCCCATCTGCCACGGGTCATGGTAGGTATAGGATGTGTGAGGCACCATGCTGGATTTTTTTGTTCTAGCCAACGCAGGAGTTACTCTGCTGTATATGTTTTCTTTGGCTTGAGAAGGATGGTGTCGGAGGTCATTGTATTCCGATTGATCTGTGATTTGTTTCAAGGTACGGTGGCTTGGAAATCCTGAGTCCTGGGGTTGGATCCCAAAGCATGTAGTACTGGGTAATATGGTTGAATAATCCTGTGTTTTGAATGTTGAGCCTGGTACTAATTGGGATCAATCCAACAATCATTTGGAATATGTGGCTTTGGATGCATAGCTTTGCTTGCTTTTAAGAAGAGAGGAGCTGTATTGAAATGATCCTATATTGGAACAGACATTCCCATGTGTTCCACATGACAAAGAAAACAATAAGAATTTAAAATCACAATTAGGAGCTTTGCTATGTGATGGATCTGGGCCAGCTGCGAGATTGTCTTAAAGGATGTGAAGGCAAGCATAACAATGTGGGTGACACAAGGAAACACACTGGTCTTTTATCAATCAAATACAAATCTTTATTTATCTCACTTCTTTGCAAATTACGTTAAAAATGTCATTAAGTATATTGTTGTCAAAGTATAAAAAAAAGTAGGAAAGCCATCCAACGAGCAAAGCTCAGGACAGACAGCAGCTCATATGCTAAAATTCTCAGAACATTAGCTGAATCAGAATCAATAAATAGAACACTGAATATGGCTATTTACACACTACAAAATGTATTATCATTTGAAATGAAGATCCAGCTAATATACCAATACCATAAAGAAAGGCCTGCTCTCCAAATTAGCTGTGGGCAAACCACAATCCTTCACTTTTCATGGTGAACCATCAGTATGAGTGAGGTTCGTTGTTTGGTAAAGTTGTCCTTAACGGCAGTCTTTGGTACTCGTGGATCAGACCTCCTCTGATCACAGAGACAGATAGCTAACTAGCTCAGTTACATTCTGTGGTTTCCTTGCAATGCTACAACGTTAAACTGATTGGGTTGAACGGGCTACATTTGGTATACATCCGTCAGTAAAACTAAAGTAATGCAAATAATGCAAACAAGAAAGAACAACGCTAAAAACCAGCTTGGGCAGAAATGCAGACAGAAAGAAAGTCAGGCAGCTTTAGCGGGAAGATACAAGAGAATAGGCAATAATGTTGGACAAAAAAGTTGCATAATTTCACAAAGGACTCTATCTAATTTAGTAAATTAAATTCAATAAACCATTTGCGCTAATGTTGATGTATGTATCATTAGACACTTTGCATCAAAGTGCATGAAAATAGGATTATTACATCCTGTCTCATAAGTAATGTTGGTGCTGTAAAATCAAACCGTGACACAGCAACAGATGCAAAAGCTATGGATGATGTGTCAAGTAACTTGAATTGAATTTGCCTTACAATGAATGCAAAGACATGGTAAGGTCCTTGTCTAACCAGTTACATCACCAACATAGCTGCTACTGACCTCAACTCAACTGTTCCATCGACGATTTACTACGAAAACAAAAAGGAACAAAAATCACAGCTCAGATTACTATGCTGATCGCTACACTTGAACGCTGGATAATAACAAATAACTCAAAACAAATACTGAATAAAGAGTCAGAAACTAATCCGGTAAATAACACCTATTAAATAATACATACAAGAATAACTTAAAACACTTGTTTGAATAAATAGCCTAATACAATTGACCAAAAAAACTTTACAGATAACTGTAGCATAAATCGTTTGTTTGTTTTTTTAACAGATGCTGATTTGTAAGAAGGGTTTTGGCCCTCGACGAGAGGAGAGGTGTGTCATGGTTTTCGACCAGCTGTGGTAGAGATCAACCCGTGGCTGTGGGCAATGCTTCTGTGAAACATTGATCATTGATTTGTGACATCACACGGATACTCAGATACTTACGACCCAGTCGTAAGGTCAAAGGGCACAGCCCCTTTACCTATGTAATATGCCTGGGCTGAGTCCAAAGCGAAAGCAAATTGTTAAAATGAATGCGTATTCATCTCCCCCTTGCAGATGACTATGGGAATACTAGGCCCACTCAACTCATCATGTGTTTGTTTTAAACGTCTCACACGTCCGTCCTCCAAACTCACACGCAGCAAACACACACATGCGCGCACACACAACAACAACAACAACCTTTTAGTCATGTGTGAAGCGTAGACTCTTAATACTGCAGGTCGGCTTTTTCACCGGGTGACCTAACCTGGAACAAAGCCACCGCAAGCCAATCAGGCCGCCTGTGCACTAAACCACGTCCCCGCACTGCGGACAGACTTCATTCACTCCCATCCGTTGTCCTTGATCATGTGGGCCAGTTCTATGATGAATTTGCCCTCCTTGTACTTCTGACTGCTTTCGAATGCATGCTCCTGCCGAGGAAAACAGAAAAGATTGAGAAAACATTAGACCGTCAACGCCTTTCTCAACTCAACTCAACTCAAGCTACCTGCCACCGTCGGTATTGGGTGAATGTATTTCACAAGGCTCACTTTGGGGCCAGGGTGTTAGAAGACATTTCAAATCTCACACCAAATACTACGTTTAATTGGTAAATGCATAACAACACGATTTGTCATTTCAATTCAAGCTTGTGAACCGGTAAGAATTATGGTAAATACATGTATTCATGTATGGAGACAAAAAAAAACAACATACATTGTCTGTTCTATGCCAAAAAGTGGCGTGACTGTGGAAATAATGAAGACTTATCATGGGGCATTATCACTGTACATTGTGTTAATGGTTCCAATGTCAAATCAACAATGGATTTAAAATGAGGCAAACTCCTGTATTCCTGAGCGGGACAGGCACTTAGAAATCCTTGCATCCACTTGTTTTTGCACATAGCCTAGAGGTGCTTGCACACTAACCCCAAACAAACACCAACAACTCAGTGGTCACCGGGCCAGTGGTCCATATCCTCCTCTGTTGCCGGACAAAGGTTTTTCTTGGTGAACAACTCTGGCCAACAGTCTGTAGTTGGATGTTGGTGTTTGTTGGGCCCAGTTTGTAAGTACCTTAAAACCAGAAACCTAATCACCAGTTGAAACTCACATATTTCCAGCCCAGGGTGGTCTTGCAGCTCTCACAGTAGATATCGGCCACGGCGTGCAGCCCCGTCAGCAGCAGACGCTCTTCTGCCGGCCCACAGCCCACGTTCACACTAGGGAGACACCAGGAACAGCGTGAGCAGGGTGCTGCTTCGGGCCACCAATCTGATCAGGTGACTGATCATGTGACTGGCGTTAATAACGCGGCACTATAGGGCGGTTTAACTGCCTCGGGAGTCCACATCATCTGTATATATTGATATTAAAGTACATCAACGGATATATTACTAGTCACGCAATATCGCCAAATTACTAATACAGTATTTTAAGTATAATACCGAATTGTTATTATCATCAGAATCAGTTTATTAGCCAAGTCACACACAAGGAATCAACACACGAAGAATTGGTCTCATACTACAACAAGGACTAAGACAAGGACATGGGCATTTACTGTATATGACACTAGACTAGACTAGACTAGACTAGACTAGACTAGACTATATTGCAAAAGTGTAATGGCACAGAGATTTTAGTGCAGGCAACAGTGTGATTATTTAGTTGAACATCATCAGACTGAAAATTGTAATGATGAAGATATAAACTGTAGGGTTAGGATTAGATAAAGAGCAACACTTACACTGCATTGAAGAGGTACGCTCTACCTTGACTTCCTTGGAATGACTGAGAGACAGAGAAAACCAAGAGACAGGTGAGATTGCATTGCTATAGCAACAGTGTTCATTATAGTTCTTGTTATCTGTTCACTGTGGACCCCAGGACATTCCCCCGAAACAAAACCACCACAGACTTCCAAGATCCCTCTGTGTATTGTTGTGTAAGTTCAGGCCGTAGCCAGGCCAAGTTTGGACCATATGGTGGGCTTGCAGGGTCAGATGTGAGCTGACCATTTGTGGAAAGCTAGGACTAAAAACCACCAAATTTGGACATGACTAAAAAAACATCCAATCGGACCTAGCCACAATCTCTGCTTTGTGCAGTCGGATTACAGATAAACACTGGAGAGAGTAGATTTCTTGTTGCTGAATAATAATAATTTGGCAAACATTAACAGGCATAATGTAATGTAATCCCCACACCATTTCCAACTTGAACAGCAGTGAACAAACATAAAGTAGGATTGCAGCCACAACAGCCATTAACTCAGCTATGCACAAAAATGACACAAAAACGATGCAAGTAATATCATTGAAAAACTAAAAACCAGGAAGGTCTGTTAATTGTTTGGATGCAAAGTGTGTGGAAATGTTTTATCTTCATGTTTTAAGATAACACACTTGGTGGAACCATTGAGTGCTTTCAATGCATCAGTTATAGATTGTATGAGTTGTTTTCATCTCATCTCAAAACCTCCGCTACTTTTCTAGGGCTCTAAAAGTATTGCATCTCAATGTCTCAACTATATACTATATATATATATATAAATCTAACACGTTGTATTTATCAACATCAACCTTTTATTATGGATTTTGTTAAGTGTGAAGAAGCCAAAATACTGGTGGTGTGTTGGAGGGAAAACACGAAGACAAGAGCAGGAGGTAGGACCTTTACGGGACCTTTGGCTTTCTCAGTCTGTGTTTTGTATAGGAGTTTCATTTCTGTATGTGTGTGGTCTGCTCTGTGTGCACATAATAATTGTGTCAGCTGCAAAAATAAAAACGAACCATCTCTGCATGTTACGCAGCACGCGTCTCAGAGTTCACACTTGCATGCATTTAACTGCGACAGCGGAACCTGGGCGCAGGGCGGCGCTGGGAATTACAGCCAGCGAGGAACACACCGCTGCCCTGAGGCTGCGCTACGCAGATCAGACTGGGGAGGCTGGAGAGACTATGTCTGGACATGTTTTCCGCTCCGCCACCATCCCTCCCATCTTCTTGCTCCTGGTTTGGCCCTGATATGATACGGCCTCCGAGCACGAGCGCAGATTTAGATTTGCTGCGTGTCCATCAAAAAGACAGATTGCCCCCGTAACCTAAGAGGCTTATCCGCTCTGACGTGAGAAGAAAGCGTTCCAGTCGAGGTCCTATTGACCTACTGAGATACAGCAGACTGGCGTGTTTATTTCTAAACCCCTATAGCCTGGAATACTGACAACATGATTCCTGATAAGGAAAGGTACTTACATATACAACTGTTTGTTAATGCTGCGTGTCCCCTAACAGACTATTTAGACTATTTAGTGTTCTTTAAAACATTAACGATTAGTATTCATGAAAATACTAATGATTAGTATTCATGAAAATACTGACGATTAGTATTCATTAAATTACTGATGATTAGTATTGATGAAAATACTAACAATTAGTATTCATTCAGCATACAGACAACACAGACGTGAACATACATAACATTGTTTTACGTTTCATTCACTTTATTTATTTACCACTACTGTCCTGTACCTTCTGCTCTGACACCCCACTGTGATTCCCCGTCTGGGGTGAATAAAGTTAACAACAACCACAACCAACAACACCCTCTAGAGAACAACGAGAAGCGTTATTGGTCAGGTTGTGTGATGACTGTGGAGCGACAGCGACAGCACGACAAGAGACAAACGCCGGCGCGAGGTACAATACCTTGGAGATGAGTTCATCGTGGTTGGCCAGATGTGCGCGGCAGTGGATACAGCTGTAGGTGCGGTGGCAGCTGGGCAGGTACGCCTGGAAGGTTTTGGAGCGCGTCATGGCAGTGGAACCACGGGAGACGGCCGCAGGACGGTGGCTCGGAGGTGGAGGAGTTAGCGTTAGTGGGCGCCTGGAACGACACAAGGGCTTTGTTCAAATGGGCTCATCTGTTCCCTATTCCCTATATAGTGAACCCTACATAGTACACTATTTAGTTGAATGAAGTATATGGGGAATTTGGACACTATTTATGACTTGTATTGGTATAAATAAGCCAACATGTTTTAGATGTCAATCCATGACAGCTCATTTGCAATCAAGATCCTGTATGTGCTGGACCAGCTCTCTACTGGATGAATCTGATGACAACGAACACCGCTATGCATCCTGGGATATAGTGAGGAGATCAGTGTGCATCAGTCGCGCACATTTGTCTTACGGTGCATTAAGGGTACTAAGTACTATAATATAGAGCTCTATGAGGGGAACCAGGTTTATACTCACATTTTGGACAACATTACGACACAGTGACAGCCAATAGCGCACAATATAGAGGTGTACCAACTGGGTTAGCCCAGGTTCCGCTCAATGTATCGAGGAGAAGCTCGCGTAGCTAGCGTGGCGGTAGCTCTCCTCTCTCGATCACATCCATCTCAACCGGCTGGCTTGCTACCCAAGTGTCCCGACTCTGACTGTCCGACAGCTGGCTGCGGTATTGCATACTGACACACAGCATGCGCATCAAACAATGGGTTCAATGTGTTCTGTGTGAATGCACAATGGTGAGCCATTCATTCTAAAGTGATAAAGATATACCATCAGAACAGGTTTTTAGTGGGGTCCCTCATCTTATTTTAGAAGATGTAATCTGATATGGCGATCAGGTTATCAGATTTAAATATTTCATTGAAAAAGCATCAAAACATTGCTGTGGCTTTACTTTGTCTGGTTCACTGTAACAACAACGCTCTCCACTTGGCAGCATTGCACCATTTAGTACATCACATGCAAATATTGTATTCCACATACTTATTTTCATTAGGGGCAATTAGTCTATATGTGTCAGTGACGTTAAAGGTGCTATATGTAACAAATGTACTGTACTAAATCATAAAATGACCATAATGTGTCATCAGAGATTAAGGAAACAGTCAAAATACTGGCTTCTCTGACTGCAATGCTACAGCCAGTATGTTCTCCTTTGAAATGTCCATTCCGGGTCAAAACGTCTGTTTTTGTTTTGGTCTGTGATTCCCTATTCTCCAAATTGTCTCGCCCACTGCCATTTCGACACCCTTCCGGGTTGCCAGATCTGAAACAAATTGGCACACAAACACAGCGTGCTGCAGCCATGGAAGCGAGCAATCGAACTGGATCCCCTGAGATTGTACCTGACCTAAAATGCCTCATCCTCTTTCGAAAAAGCTCCACGACCACAGCTGTATTAAAACATGGGTACATCTTGCAGTTGATGGAGATGGAAACGGCTTAGAGCCCAGAAGGATTTCAAGACAGATGCAGAGTATACATTAGCAGATCAACTTAAAGTTACACATCGTCGCCTGATGTGACCAGTAGGCTGCGGACAGTTGGCTGCTGCTGCTGCTGCCAGAATGTTCCACAGTAACACCCGCGCCCCCCAGTCCCCATCCCCAACGCAAGCCGCCTGGATACTGGAACAACTTGCTGACTCAGGGTTCGAACTAGTGGCACAATTGGGATGGGGTGGGGGGTCATACTGTGAAAGGAAGTGCTGAGGTCAGAACATGATGGGGAGCATGAGAGGGCAAGTGTCAAATGTGCAGAACTGACACTGAAAAAAAATACCTACTACTACTGTCGACAGCTGTGTGTGTGTGTGTGTGTGTGTGTGTGTGTGTGTGTGTGTGTGTGTGTGTGTGTGTGTGTGTGTACTGACACAGTATGTATGCAGCAGGTTAGAACGGTCGTTCAGCGCCCCCCAGTGGTGTAAATTGCTCGGCGTCGGCGAGATGATGGAATACATTAAAGCAACATCACAAAGCATGCTGGGAGAAGTGTTTGAATTCCGATTATATATTCGGCCCTAAATTGGATACGCTATGAACTGTATACTTTTACAAATACTGTATCATATAATATCGATTTTGGATTCATATTTGTTAATTTTCGGTTCTAGCTTGAACTTTTATTTTGGGATTTGTCCTTGTAGCGCAAACGTTATTCAAAACGCCAGGTACAGCTCACTACGTTGAACACATTTTTGGTGGCCTGTTTTTGTTGAATTAAGTTACATTATTTTGGTTCTTTTTCCTGGTCGACTTATTCCTTTTCTCGATGCCAGCTGGTGCGCTCAGCGAATTCCCAATCGGGTGATTGACGTGAGAGCTGCTGACGAAGGCGCGCTCGAGCTGCTCGGGACAACCTAGGCTGAGAGAATATCCTCAATTGTAGCGTTATCCCGATCTAACGCAACGACATTTCCGGTCGCTTACTTCCTTTAAGCTCCGTACACCAGTTAACCGTTCCCTGAGCGACAGGAATAAGAACATGACAAGAATGACAACGATAACGACAAGGATAATACATATGGAGTTTTGACGAAAAATGAGACAAAGCAGTATCCGAAAAAACATATATCACGAATATCCCATATATATAAACACGAATATCCCTCTATCGGAAGTTCTTCCCTCCATCTCGCCGCTAAACGATGGATATATCCATATAACAGAAAGTCCCGCCCTCTGTCACGCCAATAACGCTCATTTGGGTCATCCCGTTCCAGGCGTTCAGTCCGCGAGACGAGAACGCCTGGGAACGAGGTTAGGGACAAGCGGAGTCGTTTGAAGAGAGCGAAGACAGGGATTATTCTCCGACGAGAATAATGACGACTCGGTGAATTTCGTTTGAGCTCAGTAAGTTTCCATTCTAGCCGACACGTTGAATTGCAGCCCGTCTGAACGACTCGACTCAACTAAACTTTGAAATGTGTGTGTGTGTGTGTGTGTGTGTGTGTGTGTGTGTGTGTGTGTGTGTGTGTTGCACGTCATCCAATGGCTGTCATCGCAATGCACCGTGTGTGCAGCCGCAGGGTGACACATTTGTAACGGTGTGTTGCGCACACCTATCTCATATCTCTAAAAGTTGTTTATTTTATGACGTGCCTATCGCAGGTGGTAATGGTTGTCCACGTGGAGTGTGGAGGTCCGTGACCAGCAGCAGACACCAACTCGTCCGTATCACTCGAAGCTGGGTATCGGCGCGCTGTTCAGCGTCACTCTCACAACATGGACCACAGGGACATCAACAGCGCCTCGAAGCCGCCCTCGGGGTAAGTCTAACCCGACTCGCGAGTTTCCTTTAAACCTTTTTTTTCTGCTCGGTGAAGTAAGTAGGTATGCGATTCAACGTTGTTGTGATGATGAACATTTCAGGGGGTTGTTTTTTTTAGGACTATGTTAACGAGGTCTATTCACACAATTGACACACACACACACACACACACACACACACACACACACACACACACACACACACACGGGCTTGATGACACTTGAAAAGCGTTTGCGAGCTTTGAATAGAGAGGGTTCGAGCAGGGACGCCCGCCCCGGCGTGATGGGAGCCCCCCGGTTTGAAGTTTTCAAACTACAGTGCGCCAGGGCGATTCGTAGTCCGTACTAAGTCCACGGAAAGCAGGCTGATAACGAACTTATTTGTTCAGTAGGCCTCACTAAGTATGCTGCAGCGCAACACTTTGAAATCAGTGGCATTTGTCAACATGGCGATTCTGCTAATGTAGGTTGAAAGCGCGTGGAAGATGTTATTCATCACTTCGTAATTTGCTATGCTGTGTGTATGCGCGCGTTTGTGTTTTGAAAAGAAACGGAAAGTGTCAAATGCCTGCATAAGTACATGATTGTGTCAACATCACCAGCATCACCGCATTATTATCATGTCATCATCTGCTATGTACACGCTGTGGTCAAATAAAGTGGTACACAGGAATCATACAAACTACCATCTCCCGTAGCTGTGAATGTGTATGTTATGGCCTTGTCAGATAACAGCTGCCCCATACAAGGTACACCGATTTAGTTGGTTGATTCTTGCGTCATGATTATTTTTCCTCAACTCGGTAAGAGCAGGGAATGTTCAGATAAATCACGTTGGATCCCGAGTGGGTAATGAGTGAACCATGCCGTGCACCAATCAGAGGACCTATTTCCAGCAACGCCAGGGTAACTTGTGTCCCGGACTATACACATACAAGAGGTTTCCTGGACCAGAGGCTCTTCCCTGTGTGTCGTTGTTTTCCAGACAACCGAGGTCTTTGTGGCTAAAGGAGGGTTAGTCCACAGTGTCGGTTGGCGATTGGAAGTCTAACTGGCCTTTCATCTGGTCAGCGTGTGATAGATCGTCATGGCAACCCTCATTGTGTGTGTGTGTGTGTGTGTGTGTGTGTGTGGGACCCCTCTCTTTCGTCATCACGTGCAGAGTTGCTTTATCACTCGGGCTGGTCCTTAATAAAAACACA
>OMNS01002496.1:6259-18317 GCA_900303225.1 Laemonema laureysi | reverse complement strand
AGTGTATGTATTCTTGTATATGAATTTGCATTTGTGAATATGTATTTGTGTGTATGCATTCTTGTGTGTGTGTGTGTGTGTGTGTGTGTGTGTGGGTCCAGTCGGTGCTGAGCTTGGGCCATGTGGAGAGGTTGTTCCTGGACCAGTCCCAGTGGGAGGCCAGCGAGGTGGGGCTGTACTGTGTGAAGAACACTCCTCAGGACGAGAGGCTGGCCTGGTTCACCAAGGAGCAGTTTGTCCTCCAGTACTTCCTGGGGTTCCTTACGATGACCTCTGCCTCATGTACGCATTTTGAAAGAGGATATTTCATCTCTCATTCAGTTGTTCTTCTTCTTTCGTATTTGTGTATTGTTTTGCTCATTGTTTCATGTTATTCTGCATTTTTCATTTTACTTTACTTTACATACTTTTATTCTGTATTTAATTCAATTTTAGCATTTTGAAAAAGTTAAGAGAATGACAATTATATCATCACCATCATCATCATCCTCATCAAAGATGTTCCTCAATGTTCCTGCTCAGCTCCCGTGGTGCAGCCCGGCTGTGAGATCCTTCACACTCTGGCTCCTTCTCTGTGGCCCATCGTCAGCCTGACATCCATGCCCAACACAGACTTCTCCAACTGCCTGGAGCTCATGGGACAGGACCCCTTCCTCATGGAATATGGACGCAGGCAGCTGCTGCTGAAGGCCAAAAATGTGAGGCTCTGTTGGCCATTGAATCAGTGTAGTGTAGTCTTGTCTACCAAGTGCTGCTGACTGACTGGGATGGTGTGTGTGTGTGTGTGTGTGTGTGTGAAGGTGCATGGCTCCGTCTCCTCCCTGTCCTCTACGGTGATCCCCCAGCTGGGAGGTCTGTCCACTGAGCTCTCCCTGGAGGAGCTGGCCTCTCTCCACCTCACAGAGGTCAGCAGCATCTCCTCCCTGGGCACCGTCAGCACCTGGACCAGCAGACAGGTAGCATTAGCACTGAGCACAGCACATGCAACACCCCAAGTCTCAAACTAGGGTCACTTAGTACATGTTATAATAATATAACACATTATTGGCGTGTGTAAAGGTTCCGGGTTCGACCTGTATCTGAATTCACTGTTGCATTGGATAAAACCATCTGCTGAACAACTCATAGTAGTAATGAGTCATTAGTAAAACTTTTTTAATTTAATTTAATTTTATTATGTATTCATTGGTATTTGGTTATGTATTCAATAAAAACAGGTTTGATGGTACATCTTTTAAAATGTGACTTATAGACAAAGCTGACCTCTCTCTCTCTCACTCTCACTCTCTCTCTCTTTGTTTTTCTCATTGTAGCTGCCTGTGCTTTTCTCCACTGTGGTAAACTCTCTGGACTCGAGTCCTAACCAACTGAATTCCAGCACTCTGGTAGCGATGGGCCACATGGTTTGTGGAGCAACAGCTGCTGAAATAGGAACTTTCAATGCTGTGGAGTTCGGGTGAGAATTGTCATTGTCTTTTTAAGAAAGAAAATCGTTAGCCTCCTGAGACCATCCTGATGAATATCAGCCAGGCCTTGGATGGACAGTAATTTGTTTCCAAATACGGCCGCAGCCTTACGTTGTTCAAAAACATCCAGCCAATCAGAGCCAATCCTCTCTTCGCTCTTGTCGAATCTTGTTTGAAGTTAAGTAAAAACATTATTTTCTGAGAAAAGCCTTCCGTGCAGATTTCTGATCGTCGTTTAACGTTGTCGAAGTCTATTTCGGATAAAAACTGTTTCGATTGCTCCGTAGATCGCTACACTTTCCTTGGGAAACCGACATTGGTTTTTTTATTCGGCGGACTGCGGTGCTCCTTGTTCGTCATAAACTCGGGATGGTCTCACAAGGCTAGAAATCTTTATCTTTCCTGACCAATTTGCTCCTGCTTTGTTTTCTTGTGTGCTGTGCTGCCGTGGCGCCCCCTGCTGGCCACAGTAAGGCTGTGCTGTGGTTGGGCCAGCTGAGGCTCGCCTGCTCTGAGGAGCAGCTTGCTGCCATGGTTATGCTGCTAAGTCATACGCTTGCCTTCGGCGCCGTCAGTTCCTGGGGGACAGACGTGTTCATAGAGATAGGCGTTGTTGCGGGTAGGTGCCTCAAAGCTCTGAAACAAGTGTGGTGTAACCTTTCTGCCCAAATAAAGGATCCCACTCTATCGGACAAATATGAGATTCCTATAGGCTGCTGCCATACAATGACGACCTATGACACTTCCTGCATGACATTTTCACGTCTTGCACGAGACACACTGTACAAATAAAAAAAAACTAGTGGTTTATAGCAGTGTTACATATTAATGGGACTTTGGTGGTCTAAGTGTTTCAAGTTTATTTGTCATATGTGCATTAGAGAACAACGAGTAGAAGTCATTAGTCATTATTCATTAATCATTAATGGCCATTTTATTGTGTGGTCCATGTGTTTTCTCCTTATCACAAATGTGTTATGTGTGTGTGCAGCTGGACTTCCTGATATGTCCATGTCAGCGCTGGTGAAGGAGCAGATAGAAGGCGTCACACCCCTGGCCATCTCACTCATTACCCCAGAGAAGTTTGCTGTAAGTCTTCCATTATCAGTGGTAGACAGCTTATACAGGATTTAAGTGTCTTGTAAATCAGGGGTTCCCAGCAGGTACTTTTGTGCAGTAAAATAAGCTATTACTTGTCGTTACCATGTCAAAAAAAACATTCACATTTCTCAATGTGTATCAATAGAGTATTCCCCATTTCAGTGTTCAAATGATCAGATGGAAACTACTTATGGGTTGCAAGACACACCCTGTCCTAAATAAAGAACTAAATAGTTGTAAATAGTCTCATATTGCATGTATTGTGATTGTCCTCTCTGGTTTCTTGGTTTCTGGCGCCCCCTGCAGGTGGTGTTTACCCCGAGGCAGATCAACATGTTCTCCTTCGAGCAGGCGGTGGCGGTGACGACGGCGCAGCGTGAGCTACTGTCTAACGTCCAGCAGAGGGCCCTGGCCTTCGTCCTTACGCCCTGGGAGGACAGGTCTCTGGACTTCAGAGGTACCGCAATACAAACCTCCTTATCTTCCTGTTTAAACCAAGAGTCACCTTTACCCGTTGAAAAGTGACTCTTAAAGCCATACGATGCATTTGTGAGTGAAAGAGGATATTAGGGTGGGACTGAACGTTGGGGAGAATCGCGAAGGTAATGAAAGGATGTGCGTTGGTCTTTTACGATTTTATTTACAGTCGTGGGGAGACGTGCGTTATTGATATTTTTTTGTGGATCATTTGTAGTTGAACTTGCCTGCTTAGACTTGGTGGCATCATCACAGGTCTTGTCTTTAGTTATTTAGCAAATCATACTCAGTACCTTTGGGCTTGGAGTCAAACATTCTAGACACTTTTCCTGCCCTTTTACATTAAATAAGCTGACAACGTTTAAAAGAAACCGTGTCAGTTTGAAGTTTTTCCTTTTGGATTTAGCACTGCTGAAATGTTCATCTTGACCTTATGCTTTAGCCCAAAGACATTCATACATATTCATATACATTTTTATCTCTTATATCGGAATTTTGGCTTTAGGCCAATTAAATCATAATCATCCTGTGGGCTTACTCACACACAACCATTTTACACGTTTAGTTCTGTCTAGTCTTGCTCTACCTTGATGGATGCCATGCAGTAATCTACAGTTATGAGTGTGTTCATGCATACGTGTGTTTGTGTATGTGTGCAAGCACTTGTGTATGCGCTTGTATGTGTGTACATACAGTATATGTATGTGTGTGTGTGTGTGCGCGTGCGTGTGTGCATGTGTTCATCTCTTCATGTGTGTGTGTCCCTCCACAGGATGGTCGTCAGGGGTGACGGTCAGTCCCAGTCATCTGTGTCTTCTGCTGGGACTGCTGATCTGGCTGCTGTCCTCTGCCCCCCCCACCCTGGCACACAACCTCGATCGCCCCTCTGCACACAGGGCGACCTCTCTCACCTCACCACCGGACCCACCCTACCTATGCAACACCCGACCCAAACAGCGCATCACACTTTCTGTGGTCTAATGCACGAGTGTCATTTATTGGTCCATTTGTTATTCTACAAAAAAAAAATATTTATTATTATTCCGCCTTGTTTTTTGCCGTGTAACTCCTTCCACATTTTTAAACAACGTAGAAACTTCATTCAAACATCAAAACATTCAGCTCAATTAGGACATTATTACTATTTTTTTTATAATTCATACCTTTAAAATACTTTCTGAAATATTCAATGTTTTCTGGGAAATTTTCCCCATTGCAATGAATGGAGGAAGTTTTCATTTTCATGCATTTTCAACTTCTACTCATTCATACTTTCAGGTAGAAACTTTAAAATGTTCCACATCTTTCATACATTCTTGGTATTAATCAACTTTCAAATCCCATTAAAAGTTTTTCAAATATTAAACTTTGTTTGGAGCTTCGTAAAAATGCCTTTCTCAGATTTGTACACGAGTAATGTTCAGAGCTAGAAGCACCGGTGTACTTTTTCAAATCGAAATTGCTGTAACTTCCACAATTTTTACTCTTCATACATCATTTGCATTGTGTGTGTATCCCTCAGATGCAAGATGCAACAGTTGCATCTGCAACCCTTGCATTAAATTGTAGGGATTTGTGTGCTCTTTTCAACAATGTAGCTGTGGAAGCAAACAGATGTACGGTCTTTGAACTAGAAGCAGGAGTATGACAGGTATGCCTCCGCCTCTGTTGAATTACGTGTCTCAGACACTCAGTCACTTTTACCATCACCATAGCAACCTTTTTGTTTCCCTTTTAAATGTTTTTCGACTTCCAACCTATGGATAACAACCATGATAAAAATCCAGTGTCATAATTTAGCAAAATCATAATGTCTTGTGAAGCAAGTGATGCCTTCAACGTCTTTACTGTAGAGTACACATCACATTGGCCAAGGCATTGTAACTTTCCTCAAGCGTCCTACATGAGAGTTAGGTTAACGTTAGTATGGCCAGTTTAACATTAACATTGCATAACGTTAGCTAACTAGAGAATGCAATTTCTGAAGAAATTGCGGTGTGAATGCTGGATGCTGACCAGCTTGACCCTGCTGACCTCCCCCATGTCATTAGGTGGATGATGAGGACATCCAGGGCTGCTCTTCCTCTCAGGGAGTGGGGGGAGAAGGCCTTTCCACCTCAGTCCACCCCAGCCAAACCAACACATGTGGACGTCCACACGTGGACGGCACACTGAGGTTGCTTCCCAAGGTCTCTGCAGCTCTCTGGGCACCATGCCGTACATAGCGGTCACCAATGATCACACATGTTACATTTTAGAACAATAAAAACACTTTTCACTGTCACAGAATTCGGTATTGAGTGCATAATACATTAACAATTAACCAAGATCAACTGAGATTAGAAATAACAAAATAACTTCAGAAAGTACAACACTTATAAAACACTGTCTGGACTTGCATACCTGACATGAAATGTCCATGACTGACTGTAACCTGGAAGTACAAACGTAGCTCCATAGCAGAAGTCTTTGGGCTGTAGGTCTACTTATTTGTGGACATCCAAACCACTTCTTAACCCGCAGCCCGCTCCGTTGGTAACAGCATATTCAGTGATGGCACCACTGAAAGCACACAAAGATAATCTGTGACTATACAGTTTTCGCACTGATGACATTCAATACAATATCCTTAAAATAAATATAATCTTTAGCATTCCATCTTTAACCGTACCAGATAATATTACTAGCACTGCCCCACAACGGTTTCATAAAGACAATGAAACATTTAGCTTTGAAACAATAAACTCATTTATCATTTCTAAAATGAAACGTTAACTCGGTTTACTTTTGAAAAACGTACCGCCAACTAAGCTAACGCTAATGTAGCAAACGTTAAATCCCAGTAGGTCTCCTGAGACCTGACAACCGTAACGCTAACGCTAACACATGTAACGCTATATTCGTAACATATTTACCTCCCAGTCTCCTCTTCATCAAGTCCTGCTCCGTTGTTTGCTTCCCAGTCTCCTCTTCATCAAGTCCAGCTCCGTTGTTTTCTTCTCAGCCTCCTGAGAAGACTTTAGCTTTGAAACAATAAAATAATTTGTCATTTCTAAAATGAAATGTTAACTCGGTTTACTTTTGAAAACGTTGCCACTAACGCTAATGTTGAGAAGGAAATGTTAAATCCCAGTAGGTCTCCTGAGACCTGACGACCGTAACGCTAACGGTAATACGTGTGACGCTATATTCGTAACGCAGGATTAGGGTTACCTCCCATTCTCCTATTCATCAAGTCCAGCTCCCGTTGTTCGGCTCAGGTCGCGTCCATCCATTGAATCGCGGACCGCTCATGTTGTTGCCTTCTCAGGGACGGCCAGAACAGAGAGCAACTGGTTTAAAAGAATCAAATATATATTTTCAAAACCATATGATAGTTTGGTTTGTAAATCGAGTTTTTTATTATCATAAAATGGTATTGTCTATTTATTTATTAAGTTGTTTGGTTTGTCTATAATATCCCCGGTGTGGTCTTCTGTCACCGTTTTCTCAGTTGATGTGGTTTTTGTTTTGTATTATATGATATGATTCGATCTATTAAAATGAAATGAAAACCAGGACCACCTTCAACAGTGTCCACATTTTTTACACAATTCAATGTACATACGCATGTACACACTGAACGTTATTTCTATAGCACACGACCACGGCAACGACAAATAGCCTATAATCAATAGGCCTACGTTGATACAGTCGATATGGTACCTCGGTAGTACAAGTAATCAATTGACCTGTGAACATTACAATGACATGTATTTATATTTTATTTGACCAGCGTCCTGAGTGACAACAGGGAGGCACCCCTCTGGATTCAGTGTATCAGGTAACGAGCGGCGTCTAGAAGGTAGAGGTCGTGTTTTCCCGGGGACCAACCAGGGGCCACATCGGGCACATGAGAACACAGCCGTCAGTGAGTCGCGTTGCTCCGCTGACTAAAACCGGCTGGGAGTCGGATCCTGTCAAACACAACCAACATGGCGGACTGGGGTGAGAAACTAACTTGTCAAAAGCATAGCGATCCACGTCTTATCTGTCTTAAATAAGGACCGCTCGTCGACGCGTACGCCCTACAGTTTAAGTACAGCTGTACATTGGGTTAATTTAACCGTAGATTGTTGTTTGGATTATTAATAGTGCGGTTCGTCTTTTTTTCTCCACAGACGCCGACAACTTCGAGCTGGACGAGCCGATCGAAAAGGCGGCAGTGCAGGATAAATGGGAAGGCGAAGACGAAGACGACGATGTCAAGGTATCGCCATTGAGAGCACCGTGTGTGATAAGAGGTGCTTCACCGGCCTGGCCGCACGTTAAACCCCCTCTAAGGTCGTCCGGTTGGTGGGCTAATCTCTCAAGTTTTAACGCCATGCTCGTCTGTCTGTCAGATGGACTACAGCCCGTGCTAAGCTAATGCTAACCCGTCAGGTGGACGAGTGTTGGTTGTTATGCTAAGCTAACGCTAACCCGTCCGGTGGACGAGTGTTGGTTGTATGCTAAGCTAATGCTAACCTGTAGGGTGGACGAGTGTTGGTTGTATGCTAAGCTAACGCTAACCCGTCAGGTGGACGAGTGTTGATTATATGCTAAGCTAACTCGCGTGGCTCCAGCGGCCAGCTGCTGCTTCTCTGAGATATTTCGGGCTTTATCCGGCTCTGGTGGCAGTTTATGTTTCTGCTGAAGACTTAAACGTAACGCCTGGTTGTTGCTGTGGTCTTGTGGTCCCTCCTGTCTGCCCTCATCCGACTCACGAAACGCGTTGTGGTCGTAAAAAGGGAGGTTGCTGCTAGCCCCAAATGATCCACCGGGCCAGGCCATGTTGGCTAGCTTCAGCCCTGCACAAAACCACGCAACAGTATCTCAACGAGTTGTTTCTCATTCCACTGGTAAGAAGCATTTGTAGATGCTGGTCCCATTTAATTAGTTATGTTTCCATCTGGTTTTAGCAGGCCGTTTGTATTGGCAACGTTAGCTTGCTAACCAACTTTAGCCACTTGGGGATGAAGTCATGATCTGGTGATGACTCAACTCCATGGGCCTGGAACTTTCCAACTCCAGCCGGCACATGGGGCTACATAGGGACCTGGCCTAGTTCACCAATGGAAAGGGCTGGCTAGGGCTCTGTAATGGTCCACTAGGTTCTGTGGCATATGTTGTGTGTACAAGAGGAGGCTGCATTGTGTCTATTGGCGCAACAGAGTTTGCGGTGGATGTTGACTGTCGGTGTAAATGATCCAGTCACTGTCAGCCGCAACTAGTATAGCTTTGGAGATACTAGGATAATAAACTGAGTCATAACTGAAAGCCAGCCGGATATGCTTATTCAGACCTATAAATGAAAGTATTTTTGCTATAAAGAGACTTGTATGCCTGTAGTAAAATGAGTCATGAGCTCGCTCAATGGCAACAATATAATCATAATTAACAAATAATCACACTTTTTATATTTTTATTGTTGGCGAATCAGCAGTCCTCTACCCATGAAATAATACTGGTTAATGTTATCAGACTGATTCTAGATGTCTTTCCTCACAGGACAACTGGGATGACGATGAGGAGGAAGAGAAAAAAGCAGAGATAAAGAAAGCAGGTAATTAAAAACAAAAGTAATCATTCATAACTTAATGACTCATTCATACCTTAATGACTCGAAGCTCAATTCATACATCAAATAGTCAGTGGGGCACAACTGCCGTCTCTTACATGCACCTGCAACTAGTTGATAGTCATGCATTTAAAGCGTTCACTAATCTAATCTGTTTCGTCGTTTTCAGAAACAAAGGTGTCGGAAAAGAAGAAGCTTAGCGAGAAAATAAAGGAGAAGGAAAATCGGGAAAAAAGGAAAAAACAGGAGGAGTTGCTGCAGAAGGTATTTTTCCCATAGTTTCCAGTCTTCTAGAGACTTGTTTTTTGGGGTTGCCCCAATTCCACTTTTTCATCACCGATGCCAATTCCCAGTCCAGACATCAGTGTCGGGCCGCACCGATCCAATATACGTTAGCATCAAGTCTGTTTTGAATTGACAATTAGCTTTTAAAACAATATGAATACGATTGTATTATCTCTCGTTTGACTGAATAGCAGCTTTGATTTCACAAAGAAAAGTTGGGTGAGATACAATTATTGTATTTTTTTAAATCTATGCAGCAGTTTGTCAGCTTTGTTTGTGTGTTTATAGCAAGAGAAGCTAACGCCAGAGGAACAGCATGCGGAGAAGCTAAGAGTTCAGAAGCTACAAGAGGATGCAGACCTGGAGCTAGCTAAGGATGCTTTTGGTACGTAATGTTATTGCCAAAGTCCTGCCATACTCAGATTTACAGTTCATTTATTTTATTATTTTATTAAATACCGGAGCTTGGGACTTGAGACATGCCTGGGACTTGCCTGCTCTAAGACTTGTCAAGACTCGAGTCTCTCTGGAGACTTGAAAGCAAAAATGTGGTCCGATTCTGAAGGTTCTAAGTAGTCTTTGTTTGTCTATTGGATGCATATAAGAGGAAACGCTGCATTATTTTTAATCTCAGCCCAATTTCCCCTAAGTGGCCACCGTAGTTGGCGACAAACTCGGATGGCCTCTTTAAAAAAACAAAACAAACCTGGTTTAGCGCGGCAGCCCATCAGGTAACACCGCTAGACACACCCCGACTTTCACTGCTGATTGTCCCATTCGCTCCCCGCTTTAGATGGCTTTATTACGGACGGTGAATCTGTTGACACCCCATCCCAGCGCTGCCTATTTCTGCTTGGGACCATGACTTATGCTTATATATTCTTTTTCATTTTCTGTTTTATTTGCATGGCACATTTTGTTGTTCCTTTTAAGAATACACGGCTGCGGCTTGCATTTGGAAGATGTATTTATCAAGTCACATATCAGTATTTATCAAGTCACATATCAGTTAGGGCCAGAACTAAGTCACACGAGGTAGCCTATTAGGCCTACCAAGGTAGATATTATGCCCCAGGCAGAACGTTGTTTAGTAGGACTTGAGGTAGGCTATAATAATAATAATGGCAACACTGAAATTTATAATTAAAAAGGTTAATGAAGGTTTAGAAGACCAAATCAATTACTGTTATAGAAGCACACAAATAATAATGAATCAAGCTGTTGAGAACTCGATACTCTGCGTGCATAACGATGCGTCTCGGACACAAGAAGAGTTATTGTATAGAGAAAACTGAACTATACTCAATTCTCCACGATTCATTCTGAAAGAAGGAATGAAATGGAACCTTAGCCATCAATTTCTTATTCTTGAACAAAAATGTCTTATTTCCGGACTAACATTGATTTTCAACTGGGAACATTTTAAATTTGTTTTACTGTAGGCCTATATCTCTTCAACAACAACCATGCTCGTGCTTTACCAGTGTCTTTCATCTTTGATTTTATATTTTTCCCACAAAACGATGTCTGGTAAGAAGCTTGTGTTGCTGCTGAATGTGTTTATCCACCAGCCACAGCGGCTGGTGACCGAAAAAGTGAACTTCAGGCCCTGGCGCTGAGGCAGGTTTGCTTCTGCATTACTGACATCTTCTGGATTCATTTGGCCATTCTCCCCCTATATTCTAATGAATAACCATGTTTTACAAAACATGGTTTGTTTTTAACAAATTAAACAATCTAATAAATAATCGTCTTATTAATCAACCAGAGTTGTTTTATTTGAAATCTGCAACACTGATTGCAAATGTATCAGCGTCCACTTTTACTATTGAGACTTAACTTGGACTTGCGCCCAAAGACTTAAAACCAGCATAAAGCCAAGTAAACACTACACAAAACATTAAGTAAAATGAGTATACTAAGTTTTTAAATTTAGATGAATACAAGTATTTTGCACACCTCCCAAGTTCTTATCGCTCCAGGTGTTTTTAGAAAACGTCAGATGAAGCTGGACATTTCAGTTGGTCTCCTATATTTTGTTTATGTCCTAAGATGTTCTATGTCATCTGCAGGTATTAGCAGCACAACAAACAACGTGGGAGGAATCGACGCTATGTGCCCATCTTCTAAAGAAGACTTCATAGAGTTTGAGAAGTTGCTCAAAGAAAAAATAGGCCAGTTTGAGAAGTCTGTGCATTATTCCAATTTTTTGGATTCATTGTTTCAGGAACTGTGTATTTCATGTAAGTGTTACCATCTTTACCACAATCAATTAATATGTTCTAGTGTGATACTACAAACCTTCTCATCATAGACTAAATGTCCTGCTTGTTCCCCTGCAAGATGTGTATTAAGCTATCCTTTCTGTCTTGCAGTGGAAATAGAGGATTTGAAGAAAATCAGTAATTCCCTTACAGTCCTACTTAGTGAAAAGCAGAAACAAGAAAAAGTGAGTGACCTTTCTGATTGTATTTTCATTCTGGGGAAATACCATTGTTGGTAGTTTGTCTTCATCCAACAGATGGTGCTGTTGACACACAGCTCCTGTTTACGGAGCATGTGTGGTTGGCATATTCATCGATTTGGCCAATTACCAATGATGTGTCAAAGTGATAACTATGGTAACCTAGTATTCTGATACCATTAAGGTATGCCTATGTAATATTTCCTCCTAAATGGATAATATGGGTGTCAATATGCTTGTTGAGTTCATTCATCATTTTCCCCACCCAGTTCCATTTTGTTATGGAAACCGAGTATCAAATCCAGGTCATGTCCCCAACACCTCTGAACTGAAAGCTCAGTCTATTCCCACCAAGCGCACTTCTTTTACTCACCGGAACGGGGCTGGTGGGGTGGAGTTATGAATCTTGATGTCCGGTGTACATGGTTAAATGGTGTGCTCCGCGTTCCACAGCAAAACAAAGCCAAGAAGAAAAAGAAGGGCGGTCTGGCCGGCGGCGGTGGGCTGAAGGCCAAGATGCGCGACGACCTGGACTATACAGCGTTTGACGGTGGTTACGCCCAGGACTACGAGGACTTCATGTGACACTGGCCCCTTCACCACCGCACTCCCACCACCTCCCCGCCCTGCATCAACCATCCCAAATACAGCTGTACCTTCTCATGC
>OMNS01002452.1:2926-16215 GCA_900303225.1 Laemonema laureysi | reverse complement strand
CACACACACACACACACACACACACACACACAGACAAACACACACACGCATTATGATACACTAACACACACACACACACACACACACTGCGTTAAAAGATGAAGGCCTATATTTATGTGCAATGTTTCCCCAGTGAATGGATGGGATAGGCTGAACCCGCTAGTTTCTCGTCTGGACGGACATTAATGGTGTCTTAATTGACTAACGTCATGAATGAACAATTATCTATTATCGTTCGAAAGTCATTTGTAAGACTACAGATATAAAGTTGTTAAACTCCTCCATACACCGTTGTAATATCTGAATTCATCCCACTATATTCGAAGTAAATGTTCGAGGCGTCACGGTGATATTAGTGTCTGTAATAGTTATATTGTTGTTGTCGTTGAGTCGTAGCAGTAGGCGATGTGGTGGTTGATTCGATCAAATAGCCTACACTCGAACATCAGGCCACTTGGCGAGGTCTATAGGCCTAACTGATGAATAGTCTAGGCTGTTGTTGGTTGTTAACAATGTAATTGATTCAATAAAAATAATAATAATAAAATAAGCTGTGTCTGTAGATACCCTATCTAGCTACACGGCAACCGGCGATATGCCTATAATAGGCCTAAGACTATAAAGAACCACCAGTGGGCCATTTCAATTTCTATAAATATCCTGTCAAACCTGTGTCATTTGAACAAAGGTTTCTAAATAGCATATCAATGTAATTTTACCATTTGAAATTGAACATTTAAACATTGAACATTCAAAATATTCAAAATGTATTATCTTAGGCAAGTAGGCTATGCACGTGATCCAATGGATTTGTCTTCTATGCAGTGATGAGTGACTTGCGTGGACATTTTCACCTATCGTCGCCAACTGATAGGCTGGAGACGCTGCAGCAGCAGACACGGGGGAGCCGCGGAATGCTGCTGGGACGTTAAGGCGCTCGAGGAAGCACATCATGGCACCAGTGACCGGCTCGGTTATCGGTTGCTTGGGTGATGGGTGATACAGCGTCTAGTCTTAACAGGCTGCTCTCACACAACCCACAGTCTCCGAAACACACATATGCTATTATGTTATAATCAAGGCCTACATTTTAGCACAATAGGCCTATGGTTTAACATAGGCCTATATCATAGGCTTGGGCTAGCCTACCCCACATGTTGATAAAAGTAGGCGTATGCACTATAAGCCTACTTGATTAGAGAATTGCATCCGCGGCAACAACAACAAATGGAAGCCAGACAGCCTTTATTAGGCCTACAGGTAACAGTTGTGTCCATCAGAATAACAATAGTAGAAACAATAGTGGGGTAGTTTGACTTTGATATGGACAATCGCAAAGTAAAACTATAACATTATTCAATTATTCAAGAGTTATTGAACACATGTACACATAGTAAATACAGTTAATAAAGTTAAATTATGTAGTGTTTATACATTTCAATATATGTCAATATATGTGCCAATCTTGTACCTGTTCTTAAAGCTGGATGTACTTACTACAAATACTAATGCAAAGCTATCCAATGTATGTTAATTTTATCATACTTTAAAACAATTGTGTACCAATCTACTTCAGCCAGGCTAGAGATAGTGAACAATAATAACATAATGACTAGTACCATACTATCCGCTCATCACAGCTAATCTTCCTGACTCTCCCTTAGGTTCTCTGTTATTTATGTGCATGTGACTCTTGTATTAATTTCTCTGTTACCCACGTACCTCCTGCCCCCATCATCACTACTTCCGTCTTTCACTCTCTTCTATCATCTCAACCTCTCCTTGTCCACCATTCCCTTCATCTTCCTATCCCACCTCACCACCAACACCCCTACCCTGTCCATTTGCCCCTCTGTCCTTCTGCTGTACTCTAAGTGCAGACAACTGGGGAGTGTGATAGATGACTGGGAAAGCATTTCTTCCTCTGTTAATAACATAACATCTGTCAGCAATTACTTGCTGATAAATGCTGCCGACCCTCGCCCCTCTCTCCCTCTCATTCCTTTGCCCTGCTACTTCTGCCTTCCACTCCTCTACTACCACTTGATGTGTGTTGGGACTTTCAGCAATGGAAAGGGTAACCAAAACTAATTACCTTTCGCGGAAGGAGTATGGCTAAAGGCAAGGTATTGGTGCCTAGAAATGACAAGTAGCCAGTACCCAGTAGCAAACAAGTCAAGGATAGCAGAGGATGAACTAATCAGCCATACTTTACAGCCTGCTCAGTTCATAGCTGCTGAGATACACTAATTATAAGACCAAAATTCTAATATAGATCCTTTAATTGACCAATCAGGACACATAATATAACAGAACATCTTAAAAATGTGTG
The DNA here is from genome assembly GCA_900303225.1 of Laemonema laureysi. NCBI lineage: Eukaryota > Metazoa > Chordata > Actinopteri > Gadiformes > Moridae > Laemonema > Laemonema laureysi. Next base: position 13,883 of record OMNS01002452.1, on the reverse strand, counting down.
ACCAATAGATTTTCAGCCTTGTTTTGAGAGTGCTAAAACCATCCATGGTTTGATTCTGCTAGTGCTGCCTATTCATTAAGAGACATTCATTGGAGATCAAATGTTTTTTGTCGTTTTGGTTTCTCATGGATTGTTGATGTTCAATAAGGGAACTATTGATTTAAACTGAATGAAAACAAATGCATGTTTTTTTTATTAACCTCCATTACATTGTATGCAAAATGTTCATCAATAAGTGAAGGCCTTTTTCTGTTACCAAAAGTTCAGTTAAACTAAACTAAATTAAGTCCACTGTACCCTATACATTCTATGAAAAGTAATCAGGGGAGCAGTTTTTAGATAGCTGCTACATCATTTGAATACAGTTTGCTTACTTCCTCTGCCTCACAACTAATAATGACTTGTCTATAAGTAGTATGGTCACTTTGATAAATTCAGATTTTGTGTTGTTAACAATGCATTTTTGCCTGTTTGGGTGTTTGAATTTTGGCTTTGTGGATTGCTTCATTGATAGTCATTACTCACATATTGTATATTGGGAAACCTACATACTGTATACTGTATACATTTATAAGCCATACTAGCATATGGAAGGGGCTACAGACAGTTCAATCAGGAGAGACTAGTTTATGCTTGAACAAAGTTTATTGATACACAATGTTAGTTTTGGCTATTAGACCCCTTATTTCTTATTCTTCTTGGGATGAAGAAGCCAGGAAATCAACCTGGAGATGAGCTTCCCCCCTGATGGAGTCTAGATGCTGGTAGTGGTGAGGTGGTTAGATGGAATCCCTGGTGAAGTCTGGTCTCCATTGGACACATCTCCTGCTGTGGGAGACGGGAGGAGCCCAGGACTTGGAGAAGGGGATGGAGGAGGGCTGCAGCGGATTCACAATGAGACAGTGAGGGACTGGATCAATGGGGTATATATGTGTTGTAGTCCGCCATTTCACTTGTGCAGCATTTTACTTGTCAATAAAGAAAGGGAACCTGATTGGCTGAGTAGAAATAGGAGTGGTCCACACTGACAGCGTGAGAATGTTGACATGCGAGATAGTGACTGAAGTAAAGGGGGGATCTAGTCTTACTGGTTGAACTTTTGCTGTAGCTATATTTTATAGATACAATATAAAACATTGTAGTATATGGATGGGGCTAGAGAGTCTATAGATAACATATAATACATTCTAGCCAATGTGATCATAGTCTACAGAGGCTTAAGTTTATTAGAGTAGTCCTTTATGCAGTGGATGTACACACACACACACACACACCAGCATCCTGAGACCACCCAGAATTTGGTATAGTGGACCTAGATTTCTCACCCCGCTGGGTGGCTTTGATGAACGTGTCTGGGGATAAATATAAAACACACACACACAATATGAATGCATAGGCCTACATGTGTAAAACTGTGAGGTGCGCGTGCACACACACACACACACAGTACCATTTTACCGTTTATATTATATATAACTATTGTATAAAATGTACAGCTCATGTAACTTCTATTGCCTTCTCTATTACAGCTTGGTGCACAGGGGACATTACCCTTGGGATGAATAACATTGAATCCTCACTCTAATATTAATGCTTTGATTTCAAATGTTTGTAAATGATGGTCTGGTTTAAAGTCCACAATGTCAAATGTCCTCCTAAATGTCCATATGTTTGTTCTTATCATTATTATAAAGCCCACGTTTGACCATCCATATCTGGAAAATTTCCATTTGGCTAACTTTGTTACACGTTTAGCCTACTTCAGTTACATTCAGTAAAAACTAAAACTTCAACTATTAAACTATGTAATTCATGTAGTATTACATGTAACCAATATTTTCATGAATGAAATAGACTTTTTGTACACAGACTGTATTGTATCATACATGGTAATTGTTGGTATACATATGGTATGGTTGATAATAGCTAGTTTTGTGAGTACGCATCACAGCCTTATTGTAATTTCATTTATTGGAAATCGAGAAGTTCGGGCAGGGTGTATAAGGTGAATACACTGCAATGTAACCATAAGATGTAGCATAGCCAGTATTAATATAGAGCTGTGAAGTGGGCTGACCTTAATTTGACAGTCCTGCTGGTTCAGGAAATAAAAATCCATTTCCATCCCATTCATATCTTCCATTCACATTTTCCTTTACAGGTTTAGGAGCATTTGTGTAGCTCAAATGTATGGGAAGCTTTCCTGGATTCATCATTACTACAAACAATTGTTAACCAGTTTGAGAAAACAATGGTTCATCGAAGAAAAAAAAAAGGCAAAGGTAGTCCTACAAGACTGTGTACACATCGAACTTTGTAGGTAAGATGACTACTAACCTCATGGAGCATTGCTGTAGAACTCAACCAACCACAGAGCTCAAAAGTTTTACACCCACTTCTAAGCATTCTCTATATAATGATATTTTCCCATCAACCACAGTGCGGAAAAACTAGACTTTCAGCAAAACAAACTATAAAAGCAACTATGGTGAAGTGCATTTATCGATCTGGAGTACATGGGTGTACTTTTGACCATTTTCCAAAATAACAAAAATAACACATAATATCTGCCAGACTACTCATAATTGAGCAATATGATTTTACTAGTCAGAGGAGAAAATGCATAGCATTCAAATTGACCAAATGGCACTGAGATAGAGATGTTAGTGTGCCACAACGCTCTTGACCTAGACATTTGTTTACCATTGCCATAGTAACGGGTTCATTGTGAAATGATTTGTCATTTTGGGGAGACATTGTTGTGTTTGTGATAGTGTTTCTCATGCGGTTTTCAATAACCTAGGTTACTGTATATTTACGTTGATAGCATAGGATTTTACAGTACTACAAATCTCTTGAGTCCTCTCAATATGGCGGAGTATCACTAACAAAAATTCCCATGATGCATTCTGATGTATAACCCTAACCCTATAGCCTAATAAGCTATTAACATTGGTTTAAAAAAAAAAAATTTTATTTCTCAAAAACAGTTGAAGCAACTGAGAACAGTTATGCCATGTTACAGAGGCCTAATCGAGGAACTTCCCATGATTTAATGTTATGTAATTAATTAGTTGAAAAGAAAAAACTACAATCACATATGACCACCAAGGCAAACCTTGGTGATAGGCCTGTCCAGATAAATGGTCTTGGTCTTGATTCGCACCTGACGTACAAGTCCTTTTCTGTATGGAATAGTTGGCACAATCCTTCCTGTAAGACATGAGTTGTGAGGTGCTGAATCATCAACTATGAGCACAATATCTCTGGAAATAAAAATGTCCATCTGCAACAAGCATAAATGTCCTCCTTTTGAAACTGTCCTAGTGGCAAATATGGTCTTAAGCAGCAAAAGATGGTTAGGGGTTAGATGCTTTGGTAATGGAACGGTTGTTGATGATGCCTTTCGCTTCACAAAGAACCCTCTTCATCAAGGTTCTGCACCTTCAGGCTGAAAATCAGGTCCTTCACAGATCACAGACCTTATCAACCTTTCGATAATCTGGAAACCTCTTTCTTTGACAAAAGCAGATAATCTCCATCTCAGCTTTTCTGAGTTCATCAATTGAAAGAGAACCACTGACAGTTTAAGCCTTGAAAATATGCATCTCTTTTCTTTCTCTTTCCTGTTGGTCCTTATCCAAGCCAGACTGAGCAAGAGTTACATTCAATTGCTTCCATTTCTGACTAAGACACAGTAGCAGGCTCTTAAACTTAAGGATCCAAACAACCATGTTCTTCAGAGGGATCCAAGAGGATAAGTGTTTGATCCACCTTCTCTTCAGTCGGGATAGGATTCAACTTTTCATCAAACTTCATCAAATCCTGACCCCTGGGTCACCTGGAGAGCCATCAGGGTTTACAGGCCACTCCTCTTCAGGCCCAATGAGAATCTGAGGTCCAGAGGTCCATGTGTCATATTTCAGAAGAGATTCCACTTACTGACTCCCCTAGAGGCCAAATCTGACAGATTTGATACCCTGAGTATCTCTGAAACCCTGTTGGCTACGAAGGTTTGAAATCTTGAGGTCTCATTCCTGATGTACTTCAGTACAGAAGTACCATCTGTCCAAAATATTGAGTCCCGAAGTTCATCTGCAGCTCTTTCCTCTACATCTTGTACAATGACTGTCAGCCCCATACAAGGGATGGTGATTGGTTCCACATTATGAAAGCACAGTGCACTTGGCTGTGGATGTTATGTAGTAACACGTATCACTGTTCCATAGCCACTTTCACTTGCATCTGCAAAGTGGTGTAACTGAGCAGAAGTCCAAAGAAGTCCCCAAAATCCACCAGTTTCAGGCATCTGTCAACTTTAACATCTTCAAGCTGACAGAGCTCCTTCAGCCATCCTGTCCATTCTTGTGCAGTCAAGGCTGGTATAGCATCATCCTAAACAAGTTATTTACTTGAAGGACATTTTTGGCAGATAGGACCACAGATGCCAAGATTCCAAAGGGGTCATAGATTGAACTGATGTGGAGAGGATCCCTCTTCTGGTTAAGGTCTTTGGTCATGATCTTGAACTAAAAAGGTATCAGACTGAACACACCACTGTACGCCCAATGCTCTTTCCACAGGAAGTGTTGAAAGCCCCGTTTTGCATAAAGGGCATGAAGGTCTTCATAGAGTGATACTGCCTCCTCAGAAGCCACTGATGCAAGGCAATCATCAACATAGAAATTGTGCAGTACTATATCAATTACTTTGGGGCTGAACTGCTCTCAATTGCACTTCCTAAGGATGTAGCTCCAAACAGATGTGCAACCATTCTGTGCTCTACCAGGTTCTGATCATGGTCTCCATCCGGCCAACAGAGAAACCTCAACAAATCGGAATCCTTAGCTGGTACCCTAACTTGATAAAACATGGCCTCGATGTCTGTCATGAGAACAGCCTCCTTTCTGAATCTGGTCTCCAATCAATGTGCTGGTAAGATCTGATCTCTGTAGGAGCTGCGCATTCAACGTTGTTCCCTGAAATGTAACTCCACAGTCGAATACGACCCTGATCTTTCTGTTCTTCGGGTGGTATACACCATGGTGTTGTTGTGTATACCATACTTTACCATAACTACATTTCAGATCCTCACCTGACACCTTCTCTGCATAGCCCTTGGAGATTATGTTATTCACGAAAGCAGTGTAATCAGCATGAAATGAAGCATCTTTATTAAACCTCCTCTTGAGGCTCAGAGCACACTGTTCTGCAATCTCCAGTTTTTTTTGGCATATTTATATCCCTTTTCCTCAAAGGTAAGCCAATACTGTAATGGCCATCTGCTCATCCTGATTGCATTCAGGGAAATCTGCCTTTAGTTGCTGCTTCCACAGATCATCAAGGCTTGCAACCATTCACAGTCCAACCCAGCATAGTTTTAACTGCTTATGGGCCCTCGTTGACACTCTGAACAACTTGAAAACATTGGTTCCAATCAACCGTTCAATCCCCAAGACAATTTCTGTTATTTGTACATGTTTCAGGTGTGGCCATCTTTGAAGATCTTTTTGTCGAAGAATGTTACCGTGATTAACTGGCATTTTGCGTGTAGATACAGTATAAGGCAGCACACAAAAACAATCAAAACAAAAACAAAAACAACAACTTTTTCCTGACCCATAGTCCGAAGGAGGATACATGTTCTTCCCCTGAGATTGAGTTTGTTCATCAGCCACTCTATGCAGAATGATGCTGAGCTCCCAGGATCCAGGAAGGCTTAAGTAATCAATGTCTCATGCCCCTTCTTAGACTTGACTTGAACTGGTACAATGGAGAGTGCACAATCATGCTCGACCCCTGGATTTAACCACTGGATTTAACTGAGATCAGAGCACTGCCCATTGCTGTCTAAGATTCTCCTTTGGCTTGCATTGAATCTGTTTCTTTCTCTTTTGGGTGAACATGAAGTATGTTAGGGTGCTTCCGACTGCATACTTTGCATGAAAGGCATTTCCTACAGTTTTTACTGATGTGCCCAATACACAAACAGCCAAAGCACACACCATGTTGTGTCACTATGCACCCTCTTTTCCAATTGAAGGCACCAAGGATCCAATGTATGTCCACCTCCATACAACAGGCAAACCATCAAACCAGCTTTTCTCCTTCATTTTAGTTTTTAAGGTTCAACTTTCCTTCCCACCGTTGCAATGGTGGTACCCAAGCTACTCCCCTTTGCCCTAGAATGAGGTTGAAATTTTGATTTCCTCACATACTTGGTTGCTGCCACTGATGGAGTGTCCTGTATATCTTCAAACAGTGGATCACTTGCATTCTTCACTTGTCTTTGAATGAAGTCAATGATATTGGTAAACACAGCTCTCCCGCCACACCTTTCCTGCAAATCACAGGCCACAGTTCTCCATCTGTCCCTGTGTTTGTAGGGCAACTTTCTTTATGATGGCTGGCATATTGGCAGGCATGTCCAACTTGTGCATATACTCAACCACTTGCATGGCACTGCAACATCCTCTCAGAAAGAGACAGTATGCCTGCAGAGATCTTCTGATTGTAATGGTGGCCATGAAAGAGTCTTTTCCATGTAGGCAGAAGCAATTTTCTGTGCATTACCAAAATGCTCTTGTAGCCTTAGCCTCGCATATCCTCTATCATGGGCCATATGCTGACAGCTTCTGACAAGGTTCCTCCCCTGCCCCCTGGTGTAGTGTTCAAGGAAGTCTTTAGGGTTGTTCTCTTCATGCTCAAAAGCCCTTACAAATGTGTGATATGGCAAAGTGATATTGCATGTCGTAAACCTGAATGTCTCTTCTTGGCAAACATGAAAGACTGTTGCTGCACTAGCATGGCTGTTATTAGGTATTCACAGTGAAACTGGATACCTATTGTATTTCTAGGGATTGTTATTAGGTATTCACAGAGTATCTGTGGATAATTTGGTACACATGCTCTATGGACGTGTCTGATTTAATGTTTTTGATGGAGGTTGTAGCTCCTGAGCTACATTTCTCATTTCTCAAGTCTTATGCCCACAAGCGGGCAAACAAGGTCAAGTGCAGGGGAACCGGCACAACGATATGTTGAAATGAGATGCTTGTCCCGTGTTGACACCTGAGAAAGACTCCAGAGAAAGAAAATAGACAGTTCAGTTGGCGACAACAAATACTCACTGTTTACAAAGCTCCAGTTATCTTGCGGAAAGCAACAGGTGGCCTACCTGAAACTCACACATGAGGGAGCATATACTTAAAATAAAAGGCTTTAAGCTACAGTCTTGGCACATAATTGCTCATTGTATGGGACAATGGGACAAAGCAAAACCTGCTGTGATGGAGCCCAGATGAGCAGCTTACACACCCTCAGGCGTGTGCAGAACACACCAAGCTGCACTTGCATGTAGAAGCCCTGCGGACCTTTTGGCTGCAGCTGAGGTGTCCCCTCCACCATCTTTATGCCGTACCTCTGGCTTCTGATCAGGTCCGCAAGAGACTCATTACCCTTAAGGACAGGGATTTTCATCTACAGCGGTTCATTTGAGTTAGACTCCTGGGCTCACCTGCACACATGACTGTGCCTCTGCGGCCGACTGCATATCCACAGTAGGCAGCGCAGGTATAAGCATGAGTATAAAATAGTGCAGGTGTAAGTACAAGTAATGCCACGTAGACATTATATACAGAATAAACAGCTGGAGGTATGTCATGAATACGGTGTATACACTATAGGCCAGATATGTACAGTATGGACAGTAGTATACATGTTGTATGTGAGTGTTGGTATGTGAGAGCATAAATAGTGCAGGTAAGTGTATGACATATAGTGGATGAGTTTATATACTTAAATGTGACCCAAAAAAAGACAAGTGATTAGACTTAATATTACCTACCATACCTTAACTTTACGTTATGCATATACTTACCTGGACTCCATTCACGTATCTTGCTCCACCGTACTATTATGAGATTTGACAAGAGCCTACAGATGGTCACTTCAGCAGCTTTGTATATGTCCACAAACACGTTTATATACTTGTTACTATGTCAACACAAACTTTGCGATGTATGGATGATCATGACACGTCAAGTACACGATACATAATACTAAATAATAACAATGTGCCTGATAGGTATGTGTCTTACCTTCCATAATATCGAGGCTGCGTGGCTGCATGACCGTCCCAAGCCAGACGCACGAACGTCCATCCAGTCTCCACTGATCGGTGGTTGCTAACTAGCACCTACGATGAGTGTTTCGGGCAGCTTGACTGATATAGTTCACGAGTGCACACAACGTAGGCCTACCCAGCGCAGACGGACAGATATTTGCCGTTCATAGTCCAGCCTTACATTTCCCACAATATTTGCGTCGTTTCCCGGTACCATATGAACATGCCTATGATATCGATGTGAACGTTTTTTTATGTCTATACATCGTTTAACCTCTTCATGCAAATGTTATTGACAGATGTCCACAGGATTTCTAACAGATGTGTATACAGGACGTTAGAGATTTACAAGTCTCGATAAGAAAGTCTAATGCCAAGCCATTCTTTGCATGACACCGGTACGCGAACATAAGGTACGCACGGGCACAAAAAAGAGCCATGGCGCAGAACGGCCGAGGCAGACGTCCGTGGAGGTCCACTACTGCGTTGTCCTTTCTGTATGCCACGATGAACCAGGGTTGACACCGCACTGACCTCTGGTGGTACTAAATTGCCATTACACATGGTAAATGTTTTTCAATGTTGCATGACATCTAAAATTGTATCGTTATAGTTAAGCCAAACACGCATATTGCAAATAGTGGGATACATTACTAAACACTTCAAACACTCACCAAAAGTATTACTTATTTGATAAATGAAATAGGATTTTACAATTAACAAATATATGAAGTGCATAAATGAACAATCGCTGATTAAGCAGTTTAGTGGTTTGTAAAGATATGGAACTTTACATTATACAATGTTGTAGAATAATCAGTACATTGTAATAACCAAGCTATATCTGTATTAAGAGTAAAACAAAACAATTCCATGTTGACCAAGGGTTTCATTAAGTGTTTCAAAATTCCAAGGAGCAAAGTAAATGCAACCCAGAGTAACAGACAGCCAGACTAAATGGCTTTAAGCCCATATTACAAATCAAGTAATTATTTGATTAATATACAATCAATGTGTCATGTTTTCGTAAGGCTGAAGCAAATTAGGCTAGGGGTTACCTGGGAGGAATGGACAACTGTAAAAACAATGGAATTTAGGGCATTATATTCTATATATTTTTTTAATTGCAGTGACAACAGTATTCAAGACAAGAGTAACCATTAGCACAAACTAGGCAACCAAATTTAAAGAACCTGGCATGAACAGCCAACCCAATAAAGTTAACACATGGCTAATGTTTATACAAAATTTTATTACAAAAACCCCTACATAATGCAAAGCGCCGCATTAAAAAAAAAGTACACTTTAAAGACACCTACAGAAAACTCCTGGTAGTAAAACGGCAGTGAAAACAATGACCACCATTAGATAAATGTTTAGCAGTGCTTTAAAGGAATAAACACCTTAAAAAAATGTATCTTCCAAAAAGTCAGTAACTGCCACATCAAGGTACAAATGACATAGCTGACCAACATCAACCACCTTTTAAATGGAGGGCGATTTCAAAACTAGCGGGGGAACTCCAACAACTTAGAAAAAAAAATGTTTTCCCTGAATCAAGTTACTCAAGTGTGGGCAACCCAACGAAAAAATAATTAAATCAGGCCAAACGAATACAGCCGAGAGCATTACAAAATTAACATTATCAAAACATTGCCGGTTTCACATCCTTGTTTTGTAAATTACCCCCAAACCCCGGATACTTTAGTCATCGTCATCATCATCGTCATCGTCGTCGTCATCATCGTCATCCTCATCGTCGTCATCATCATCCTCCACTTGTGCAGCTTTCTTAGCCGATGGCCTACCGGGTCCAGTTTTTTTGCCAGCATCAGTTTTGGTAGGCCCACTTGTGGCACGGTATGCAGCCAAATCCTGGGGAAACAAATACTGGCTGTCAAAACACTTTCCATCAGAAAAATAATTAAAGTATAGGGAGGGAGGTCATACCACACATACCCACCTTTTCATATTTTTCCTTGAGTTTCAATGCCTTCGCCTCAAAAGGGGTCTTGTCTTTGGGAGTCTGCTTAGACCAAAGTTCACCTAGTTTCTTGGCAATATCACCAATGGACATTCCAGGATGTTCACCCTTAATCTTTGGGCGGTGCTCAGAGCAAAAGACGAAGAAGGCAGAGCTGCAAATAAAATAGGATTAGTGTTTTAAAATAAGAATCAATACTAATAAGCAAAGTTATGTTTGATAACTTACGGTGGCCTCTTGGGGGCGTTGGGATCCTTCTTTTTCTTCCCCATCTTGGAGCCTTTAGGAGGGACGTATGACTGCATCTCCCTGTCATAGCGTACTTTATCAGTCTTGGCCAGGTCCTCAAACCTCAGCTTCTCCTTGGCAGACATGGTCTAAAAAATATGACGTAGCACAAATGTAAAAAACAAAAACATACAGTACACAAACAGCTAAGCTACAAGAAACCACTTCGACATACCCTCCATCTCTCTGAACATTTTCTGGAGAATTCTGCAAAGCCAACAGAAGTTCCAGGGAGATTCTTTTTATGTTCTTCGCGACATCTCGAAACAAAGAACGCATATGAAGAAGTCTTTCCTCTGGGCTTGTTCGGGTCTTTTACCATGGCTGTAAATGGTCTGAAAAAAATGAGAAATAATTTAAAAAGAAATAACAAACAACTTGCGATAAATATACACATCTGATAAGCTTTACATTGTTTCCGTAGAATCAAGACATGATACATTAGCCCGCATTGCGCGGGCTAACTGGGCGGTAACGGGAGTTTTAAATCTGTAATCGGATTTCCTAAGACAAGACTCCATTTTGTCTCTTCCCGCCCCAAGTACAAAAGCGCCAAAACA
>OMNS01002449.1:4105-14412 GCA_900303225.1 Laemonema laureysi | reverse complement strand
CCCATGTACCTGAGTGCTGTGAATCTAGCTGACAAGGAGTGAGGGGGGAGATGGCTGGGGTGTCAGGTGTTATGGCAGCTGAAGGCGTCTTTGGTGGGGTGAGAAAGTGAGGCTTAGCATTGGGGATTACAGGCGGGGCTTCACTCAGCGGTTTCTGATTGACTGGCAGAGAAGGCGTGAGGTGTGGCGCTGGCTGTTGCTGCTCCTTGATTGGCTCAGGCTGAACAGGCGGGACATTGGGCTTCCCACCAGAGGCGACAGGCGGTGGGATCTCTTCCTCGTTGATTGGTTTCCCTTTTTTGACAGACGCCAACATTGATTGTAAAGTCTAATATGAAACAGATGAGAAAGGATCCATGACGCCAAGTCATAATCTGTACATTCACAGGTCATCTCATGTATGGCACATGATCACACACAATATCTCGAGCTGAAACGCAGTTGAAAACAAAAAAAAACTGTCAGACACTTTGAGGTTTCAATTCTCACTTCCTCTGGTTTACCTTTAGTCCGCGGTCATAGCGCCGAGCCTTACTGGACTCCCCTGCGGCCTTTGCATTAGCGATGGCCGTCTGATACATGTCAATACGTTCTAGGAGGCGGGACTCGGGCCCACTTGCACCGCTAGGAGCAGGAGGAGCAGGGCTTGGCTTAGGGACGGTTACAACGGTGGCAGGAGGTGCAGGTTGGAGAGTTTCCTCCTCATCTTCCAACACCTCACTCAGTTCTGCCTATCGATGAGGTACACACATGTACACAAAGAAGAAAGGGGGAAAAGGTGTTCAACTACTTGCATGAGTGACTTTGATTTCACACAATGAATCAGAGAGAAGGGGTGGTTGGCTACCAGTAAGTCTTCATCATCATCCAAATCTTCATCTCCCAAGTCTTCATCATCCAGATCTTTCATGCACAGAGCTGCCATTCGCTCAATTTCAGCCATAGCAACAGGAGCTAGAAATGGAAATAAAGTGTCTCTAGATCAGTTCAATGTAATATTGATCTAATTAGTGATCTATTTTATTGATTATACATTACATTTACATTTACATTTAGGGCATTTAGCAGATGCTTTTATCCAAAGCGACTTACAGTAAGTACATTTGTCAGAAGAAGATGAAACAACAATATATATATATCGTATAAAGTAAGGAGGTCAATAGAACAAGTACCAAGCACTCATAATTGCTAGGTTACAAAAAATGTCTTAGGTAAGGGAAAACATTTTTTTGACTCACCTTTGCCTCCATTTCTTTTTGCTGTTGATTTCCCCCCTCCATCTCCCATTAGCGCCAGAAGCTCTGCTTCCAGATCTTCCTCATTTCCTCCATCCTCCATCCCTCCATCTGGGGACAAGTCAAGGAGCAGCCCCATCTGTGTAACGGAGAGGGCGGAGGGGGTGTAACGAGGAGTCATAACTGTTTATAATCAAACTACTGAGCCAGTTAAATGCGCTTTACCTGTTTGGCACGAGCAGCCCCTTGACCCCGCGGAGGGGGATTCCGACTGCGACTCATTGACTACTCTGTCTTTGTTGACTACAAGTTAGAACACCTGAGCGGATTGACAGAGAGTAAATGTCGTTAATGCACGTGTCGTGCGTTTCAGACATATAATGTATCGTTATAAACGTTGCACTACTTTCACTATGGCAATAGCGTCACCATTGGCTAGTTGTTATTGAGTTATATACGGTATGTTGCTTAGCAGATAATGCTAACAGAAAAAAGGTCCACAGAGATCAATGGAAGCTAGCGATTTACCTTGGCATAAGCTTTCCGGGAATGCTATGTGGTTTAAGAGTTCTTCTATTAAACTTTAGCGTATTATATATTTTTACAGGAGAGAAACAACGACAGTAATTCAAATATCAAGCTGTCAAAACCATGGTCAAAACAATCTGTGGAATTTACTTCCTACATTGCATCTCCATGGCAACGTCCGTCCTGCTTTACGGCTGTAGTTGGAACCCCTCCTAACGTAAAAACACAAAATACTTGAAACATTTTCTTTCTTTGCTCGTTTGACATTTTATATTAAGTGGTGGGATTAGGTCATAAATGCTTTGGTTTTAACTTTTTCTAATTTAGTGTTCATCACGTTTTCAAACTTTCAAACTAAATTATTTTAGTTACAAAGCCAACTGGTAAGGTAGTGGAAAGCCGATAATTAAAACAATACGACACAACTCATGGATACATGGAAATAGAGCAATTAATCGAATTGGTATTTGATATCCATTTCAGCGCTGTTTGTTTGTAAAAAGGGAAGATGAGAAAAGGAACAACTAAGAACACCTCTAACCTTGGTAAAAGAGCACCACCCTTTCTATGCTATTAAGCAAATAAATTAATCAAGGAATGGCACGTTTTTGTAATTGATTTACGTTGTTGACACCGTTTAGTTCAAAACACTGACATGAGTTATACCTACAAATGTTTTTCATTTTAGTGAACTGGTATTTTGATAATTTATTTCTTCAAGGTTTGGTTCAACCCCAGCAGAGGTCACTACGGTCCAGGAAGAGAGAATTTCCAGAAGATAAAATCAACCAGTCCAGTAATAACCAAACTAAACGTAATTCACAGGTACTAAAGTTTCAGGAAAGTATTACTCCTTTAATATGTACGCTATATACTAATCCAGCACACTATGTGTATTTTCATTCAGGACACTGAGACAAACAGTTCAACTTCTGCTGCACTACCGCCATGTCTTCCCCAGCCTGCTCAACAAGAAGCTAACAAACTGTCAACTCAACAAGCAGAAGAACAAGCAACAGAATCCGCGCAAGAAGTGATCGCTGTGACAAGCTGCTTTGCAGCAAGCGTTTGTGCAGAACCTGTAATAGATAAAGCAATAAAAGACAATGAGTGTGAAAAACCAGTGCTTACAAGTTGCATTGAAGTAACACAGTTGAGGGACCATAACCGGGACAAAGAAGACGCAGCCATGGAAATGCAGGAACACAGCAGGTCCTCCTCTCCTACTACAGAAGAGGAACATGGCGGGAATAAAACACAGCGTAGCAAATGCAGCCAACAGGAACGTGATCCCACGTGCAAAGCAGACGACGGGGACTTTAGCAGTGAGCCGGCAGTGGGGATGCTGTCAAAAAGGAGGAGAAGGATGGGCATGTGTGGTCTTACAGAGAAGGAGAGGAGTCACTTTTTACAAACACAGATGCATGAACATGGAAAAGAACAAAGAGAGGCAGAGGAGAAGAGAGTTGAAGATGGGGGTTGTACCGGAGACAGCAGCATGGCACTGAAGGAAGATGAACCATGCAGTCGTGATGATGAGTCTAATGTAGGGGCAGAAGAAGGGAATTTAGCGTCTGCGTTAAAGTCACCCTCGGCTCGATCCATCCCAGTAGGACCATTCACAAAGCAGAGTGAGGTAGAGAAGGAACCCTTGGCACCTATTTGTGAAGCAGTGTACAGGTTAGGGCGTGTTGTTGATATATGCTTTTACATTCCTAAATGGGTCAATTAATTGGGGCTGTAAACGCTACACAATGTCAATGCTTTTGCTCAATGGTTTTTCCCCTCCTCTTGTAGGACAGAAACTGAGGTCCGCACGTTTGTGATAGTTTCTGAGGAGTGCAGCGATGAGTGGAACCCAACTGATCGCGCTCCAGTCTGCGCAGGTGTGAAGGCTGACGACCTGACGAGTCCTAGAAAAGACTGCGGACAAGGGCCAATCGGTGTCACGAATGTCAATCGCCCAACCGAGAGTGCAGGAGGTAAAGATGAACTTGAAGAACGAGGGAATCTGACGCAAGATGTGGAAGACACATTTGAAGAACCACACCATTTCCCCACCACAGTTTCTACCATTGGCGCCTTACAGAACGTACCAATAGAGAGTGACCCTGACCACCGAGAGGGAGACCAGACCTCCCAACAGCCAATGGACAGCCTGGCCAGAGCAGTGGGCCTTTCTGAGACACTAGAGATGGATGTGTTCAGGCGTGGGGCACAGCCTTGTCATTCATTTATAGACCCTGGAATAGGAGGGTCAGAGAATATTGGAGAGCAGCCTGGCACTGATGCAGCAGCACCTAGTGGTGCAGATGAGAATGGCAATGTGAGTCATGGGACAAGAAGGCATTGGCATTGGTTTGGTTTAGAGTGGTTGGTAATTAATTTACAACAGACAATAACATAAACAAAACCCTGTAAACGCAACAATGATTTAAATTGTGTAAGCTTCAGTGATTTTTTTTTGTTGTTGCTGATTCTGTTTGTTTCAGAGTGGACTTTATTATGACGACGATGGTACCATTTCGTCTGCTGTGGCCACCCAACATCCCCTGGCCAGGGTGACCCCTGACCTTTCTGGATTTGGATCCCTTGACTACATGTCTGACTCTCAGCTACACCATATCAATCTAATGTAAGGAAAGTTACTCATCTGATTCGATAAGCAAGCGTCAGACTTCAATTGAGGTCAATAGATTGGTCCTTTGAAAGATTGCTTTGGAGATAAGGGAGCTTGATCTGCTTGATTAGCAATTATTCGATTGTTACTAAGATGAACATACAGTGAAGGCAAATAAAGAAATCGGATTAGAGGAATCCAGGCGTAGGCTGAGGTATGGTTGAGGATTGGTAGCAGGTATGAACGGCAATGAGAAACTGGAAGAACAAATTGGTAAATTTGAAAATGTTTTTAAAGATTTTTCCTTGAATTTCATTAATCTTATGTTCCCCCAATGCAATATCCAGTGAGCAGCAGGGAGGCCTAGTGGAAGAAGATGGAGGCCCGTGTCCATCACACTGCCATGAAGACGCAACAGACCTGGTCCATGGGCTGATCAGGGAACTCTCCTCATTAAAGTTAGTTAACCTCTGTCTTTACTAATGTTGTTCGTCTGTAATCCTTCAACGTGTGTCATGGTGTTCTGGGATTATTCATCCCCATCAGTGCTAGTTCTGATTGTGTGCATAGTACCATCTGTCATTTTCTGTTCCCCTCTTACTCTCTCTCACACACACACACACACACACACACACACACACACACACACCCCATTATTTTGTGTAACCCATGTCTCCCAAAAATCACATTTGAACAAAAAAGTAACTTTTTCTCAATGCTTTCTTCCAGTCGGATTGTGATGTTAACCCGGCGAAAGGCCGAAACCTTACGCCGTGGCAACAGGGGTCCCAAGGCCTATTAGAGGCCATCTCTTCAACTTGATATGGCTCTCCAATAACATTAGATTAAGTGCATTAACATCCATTTGAAATTTCTTGTTCATGTTTATACGGCTGACTACTCTTTTTTTTTTTTTTATAAATTGTACTGCTCACTGTTCACTTAAGATAAACACTCAAGAGATAGTCATGCAAGGTATTTATAGACTTGACATTGATAAATCACACTGCCACAAATGCTTGTCAAATGCTTTTCAAGAAACACGTTTAACACTGCAAATAAAAACATTAAAATGAACAGCAACATCATTCAAATGTTAAAAAATTTAAAAGGATGCATGTCGTTGAAGGCATATACAGGAAAATGTCATTTGACGGTCACGTTAAAATGTGTTAAGGATTCCACACCATTCCAGGTAACAGGGCACTCATTCAAATGTTTTTTTGTAATGTACAGCGCCAAGCAGACTTTTTAAATATGCTGACAAGACATATAGGCTACACGCTAGATATATTTTCAAACAAGAGTTGGTACACAGCAAACGTGCATGCAAAAACGAAATAAAATAAAATAAAATAAATAAAATACACGTAAACACAATCAAAACAAGTTAACCAAACTACTCAAACAAATTTGAACTGCTGCCCTTATTATACATTTAACTAAAGCCGACGCCAATCGTCCCAGTCAAAGTACAACTAGCCGCGTTTTTAGCGTCTTGGCTTGGCGTAAACGGAGCTGTACGCGTCGTCTACCTTGGGGCAGAAGCGCTTGGTGTGAGCTCGGGACCCGGTTGCTCCACATAGTGGACAGGTGTACATCTGTAGATAGGGACAAGTGACTTCACCAGCCTGATTCTTCAACCAGTGTGAACCGAACACTGCGTGCGATTCTCCGTTGTGTTTACAGAAACTGCAAAACATGCGTTCCGACGGCAGTGACATATCCGGGACCTTCACGACAGCCCTTCTTCCTCTCTCTCTGCCGGTTGGTCTCGGGGTGGATAACGTTTCTCCATCACTTCGTGCATTTGCACGCAAAGAACCGGAAACTCCTTTAATATTCCGAAACTCCCGATAAGTCGAAGAGTCCACTGTACGTTGCTTGTCAACATCAAAGACGTGGCTTGTTTTAATATCGCCCTTGCATATTGCATTACGCACAGACGGGAGATCTTGAGTTTCCCAATGTAGCGGAGACTCAACGGACAATGAGGGGTCAGCGGACACGTCTCTCGCTAGAATAGCCCTTATAGTGTCTGCAAGTCCCATGTAGTCACGCCAGAGCTGAAAACTTTTACTATCCGATTCCATCAAGCTCGGTAAATAGTGAAGGAGTCCCCAAAGCGTCATTCTATTCTAGTGCCACTCGCTAGACTTTCGGCCTGTTGTTATTTTCTTTAAATCGCCTACTGTTGATATGTACAACGTATCGCCCAACAGAAACGTGTCGCAATATACAAAAAGACTTGGAACTACATTTGATTGATAATTGGCTGCAAGCGGTTGCGAAAGGCTGTGAACATTGCCAGGAACCAATCATATGAGGTCATGCATCAGCCGTGCGGCGGTTGTTGCCCTGTCATGATAATTGAAAGTAAAATCACGTATTTAGATTTACTAAGTGCATTTCATTAGCCTAATTAAACCGCGAAGCAGGAAAAATGTGCAACCGCCAACCATCAATGGGCAATCCATTCACAAATCAAATATTTAGCCAACATGACTCCTGCTTTTAGAATGTGCACGGTAAGGTACTAAAAGCAGTTTTGCACAATGTAAAATGTATGTATTGCAACATTCGGCTACGATCGCTATGTGTTGCCAATTTTTTGTCGTAGTTGTAATAGTACAATACACAATCGCAATTGTGACCGCGACCAATTAAGCAATTATTGTTATATTGTTGCAAATGTATCAACATATTGACACATTTAAAACAACAATTGAGTCAATAGGTTAATCAAAGTCCCAAACTAGAAACACGTCCATACATCTGATCTATACACAAATCCAGGGAAGTACCGGAAGAAAACAAGTTGCCATTACTGCTATGCCGTCTCCCTACAACAGGCGCGCGTTTGAATGCAAGCTGTCCTAAGAAGTGTACAGTATTAAACTTTTCCGTTACTTTCTATGTAACTCAATGTTTCCCATACATTGGTTTATTTGTGGCGACCCCCCACAATCAACATTGATTTAATATTTTTACTATAATTTTATTTTTACGTCGTCAACCCAACAACCCATGATGCCGTCACTGTCCGCAGTCAGCAGCAGGAGTCACTACGACTTGCCACTGCAGTAACGGCTGCTGCCGCAAGATGGCGGATCACACAAAGCTGTCACTGGATTCGTGTATAAAGCATTTAAATATACCTGTTTGAATTGGATAGTAGGCCTTGCCAGAAAATAAGAGCCAAGGGTCTTTATTAAAAACAATTAAAAACGACAAACTATTAGCTTTCCCACTAATAATTCAGATGGTGTTAAAATGACCAATCCAGGTGTTGAAGATTCTCCAGGCAGTTCTCTGACTGACAGTCACTCTCACTGGCGAGAGAGAGAGAGAGAGAAAGAGAGAAAGAGAGAGAGAGAGAGAGTCATTCGCAAGTACATGGCCAAGTAGTCATTATCATACCCATTGATTGTATCTCTGATCAACTTGTAGACACATGATGCATGATGCATATAATGAATATGTTTAATATATTAGCAAGCCACATCATGTACCAGCAACTCTATTGTCATGATAGTGTTTCAGAGAACAAGCTGTGCTTGAATAACAACAATGTTGTTCATCTGAATAACAAAATTTCCAATTCCTGCCTGTCAAAAAGGTTGGTGTGCATGGAGCTAGGTTTTCACACGGGGTGCTCACTCACTTAAACATGTAAGGGAGATTGAGGGCGCAGTAAAGAGCTGGAGTGCTAGGGGTTCGAACGCTGACTCTCCTCAATCGATATCCATGACCACATCCTGTTTTAACAGAGCTCGCCGACTCTGTAGACGATGGACTGACAGGATGATGGCAGGAAATACTCAGGAGTTCCAAACCAGAGAAATCTACACACACACACACACACACACACACTCAGCAAAGTACATCAGTGTTTTCAGTTTCTGTAAAGTAATAAAACCAAGTCTGCTCACCTGCCGCGCTCTCCCTTTTGTCACTGTTGTCGGAATCTTTAAAGAACATGGAGTCACCCAGAAATTGCTGCTTCAGTAGGGAGGCTTTCTCTTGCTCAAAGTCACGTTGCTGTTCACACAGAATAAAAAAAAGAAATTAATAAAAGTTAATAGGGGAATAGGACAGGACAGTTGCTATGGAGTGTTTGAATCCCAGCCAACGGGTACTGGGTTGATTCAACCCCCAATATCTGCAGCCTGACTTGAGAAAGACCTCCCAAATGACCAAATGCAAATAATTAAATCTAGCTGATTGATAAGGCTGAAATCTAAACCAATATTGGATACACACTAAAACACACGGTGGCCATGAGCCATCTTAGCCTGTCACTCTCTACTGCTCTTTCCTGTGAATTGTATTCTTTGGGAGGTAATCCCAGAGGTTGCTGTACATCCCTCTCAGAGCAACCAGCTGGGCTTCTTGCCTGGTGGCTCAGTCGGATGGCAGCGTCTGTAAAGGACCGCCTCTCCCTTTCAAAGTTCTGCCTCTGATGATGGAGCACCGCCCACTGAGCCTGAAGCCGATGCCACTCCTCCAGGAAGTAGGAGTCAGACAGGTCAGAGGGAACAGGTGAGAACAGGCCATCCTGGAAATGGGGGAAGACAAATGGCACAAATGGCTGATAGTGTCATTACATGGATGGTGTGTTTGCATACAAGGGGGTTTGTGAGGGCTTTGGGGTACACTTGACTGGACCCCTTACCTGCAGCAGCTGCTGCTGTAGTTTCACCAAGTGTTGACTCTCCTCCAGTTCATTCTCTAGCCGAGCCAACATCAACTTTTCCTGGTCAGTACCCACAGCAGTGTGGCCTTTGCACAGAGGAAAGACCAAAGCACTGCCTCGCATACTGATCATAAGATTTGGGTCTGGCAGCTCTGTATGTGACCCAACGTTCTGTAATATACACCCTTTACCAGAACACAATGACCCCATCACCCAGACACTAGTGTCATGAAGAAGACTTTAATATCTAAAGTCTGATGGCAGATGAGCTCAAATCTGGGTGAACAGGGCGTTTCATTTTCTTTTGTTTCACATGTGTCGCTGCAGGCGGGGATCTGTAAGCATGTCATTGGCGACAAACTCAGCTAGCAGTAGTTAACTGGAGAAAGGCCCAGGCTCTGTACCGTCTGCCCCCAGAAGTTCTGCTGTAACATAGTAGGACCGCTGGATCCGAGATTACCCAGATGCAAACAAACATTTTCAGAAGACCCGTTCTGAACCCAGAAAGTAGGAAGGGAATGTTGGGTAACATATGGGGCGATGTCAATGGTATCCTTGGGACCTGTTGGCCACACATCCTTTACCTTCAAAGAGGAGGTCTCCTAATCTTGTCTTCACCTTCAGCCAGCTCTGAATGACGCCACCAGTCACATGGTCACCCAGGTCAGCCTCTGCTTGAACCAGCTGGCTCAGGCGGTTGCCAATGGCCTCCTGCTGATCCAGGTCCTGTAGAGTCTTGGGAACACACAACAGTAATATATTCCAATGCGCTTATGTACTTTATGTTGAACCAACAAGTCGTGTGTTCCTCAGCCCTTGACCCCATTTTTATGTCCGACAATATTTGCACTCCAACTCCTTCAATGATTGTGCAGCTGCTGCAATATACCTGCTCCATGTTGACTCTGAGTGCGTGTAGCAGGGTGGTGGTGCTGTGGCGGAGTTTCATAGCCTCCCTGAGCTCCGCCTCCCTGCGCTCCAGCATCACTCCTAGTGCGACCTCTTCCTGTCTTGAGAGGTGGTTGACACATGCACAGGTAACAGGAGAATCTGGAGGGGAAGTGTGTGTGTGTGTGTGTGGGGGGGGGTCGCTACATACCGAGTAGTAATCCTGGCAGAGTTATTTTCCTGCTCCCGTTTTCCTCTGCCTCCTGGAACAAGGTTCAACACTGCTATGGCTAAAATATAGCAGGGAAGAAACCAGTATGGGGGGGGGGGGGGGTGTTTT
>OMNS01002424.1:2508-14449 GCA_900303225.1 Laemonema laureysi | reverse complement strand
TCTCTATATTATTTATATTTGCTTAAAAATAAATAAATAAAATATATCACAGGTGTTCTGTTTTCTGTTTCCATTAAAGTATTTACAAATATGACATTTTAAACTGAAATTAATGACCACCAGTGTACTCAGAAGTTAACAAGAAAACAATCATATTTTATCAATCGTTTTTTGGAATAATAACACAGCAATGAAACTCTACCTTCATCTTTTGATTGTCAAACATTTAAAACTAAAATAAAAGAAGAACAACAACAACAAATGATTGACTATCATTGTGGTTTACAGCCCTGCAGGACCTTCTGGTTTATCTTGAGGAAATTGTCAACAATTGCTTGGGATGCTGGGGCAGACACCAGGTGGGCCACTGCTTAGGATAAAGGGCCAGTCTCTCCTCCCAAAAGTTGAGTTTTCTTGTGTGAAAATTTAAACAAGATAACAAAATAGTTAATATTTCTCAGTTTTCTATTTCAGTTAATGGATTGCTTTTTCAGTTCAGTCGGTTTTTGTTGATTTCAGTTTCAGTTAACTGCAATACCACTGGAAAGAAGAGACACTTTTCATAGCCCACCTTGCTGTTTGGAATTGTGTTTCCTCTATGAGATTTGGGGGGCTGCTGAACTGCTAACTCCAGCCATAGCTGCTACTGTCGGGGTTGATCCTGTGGCCCTCAGCTGTGTAGCGCCAGACATTGTTTGGAAACCTCAGACCTGTAAACCACAGATTGAGGCTCGGATGCCTGAATGGCTTGGGCCAAAAGGTCAGACGAGACCTCAGAGAAATGGAGCCCTATCACAACCCTGTAATCATTCTGTGTGCATGTGGGTGGAATGTTGTACTTGGTATGAATAGTTTGATCTGAATCGTGTGTCGGGCGGGGAAGCGCAAGGTGCAAGGTGTTCATGGAATGAAACCCAACCAACACAAATAGATGAAATACAAAAGGATTTTAGTTTGTTTGCAAAAAGCAGGTGCAGCACCCTACAGCAATACCCCAACACGTTGAAAAACTAAAATACACACCAGCCATCACTGAAGAGATGGAGAAATTTAACAAAATGTGTTATATGTTTGTTTTGGAGTTATTTTTAGTATTATTTGGTATACACATATGATACACAGAGATGTGGGCCTTGAAAAGTACCTGGTGTATAATGTAAAATGGTTTTGTTTGGATCTCTGGCTCTCTGGGATTGTTATTCCATGTAGAAGGACAGAGACGGCGTCCTTCCAGATAAGATGCCCAGGCCAGACTTCAGAAGGTCTTCTTCACACTGCTTCTGTATAGCTCTCCGGAGGTACTGCTCCTTACAGACACTTTATTTTTCCTCTAGCGTGTGACTCATTGGTAAGTTGACAATAATATATAAATATGTTTATATGAATAATTCCTGACTGAGTTCGGCTGGTAAAACAGTTGAGTACAAGGCTACTGCATCTTGTTGGTCAGAAATTAAGTATTTATGAGATGCTGATATTCCAAAGATACTAACCCTCATACAAACTTTGCCTTGATCCAGCCATTGTAATACCACTTAGAGCATACAGAACAAAAGTGTCCTGCAAGACATATATTCCTAATAATTGTATTTAATTAATTATTCATTCGTTTGTTAATTTGTTCTCTTGTGCCGTTGATATTTCTATACTGTATCCTAAGTTGTTTCCAAGTCCTGGCATGTAACGTGACATATTTGCGCCGTCCATCCCGTTCATCCCGTATTTTCACTCGGGTCATTCTGTTTGTTGGTCCATGGTCTCACATGCAGATGCCTGATTACATGATCACTTTAACAGCCTGGAATTTCACCTACAGATACAAGTGTATATAACATACAAACTGCTGTCTTATGTTGTGTAATTGTATCAAACAAGGTCAACTCCTTGGTTCCCAAAAGATTGCCGCTGGTCTATTATGGCGACGTCTGAAAGCTCTGTGCTCAGTGTGCTCACTGTAACTGATAGAGAGCATCTCTCTATCAAGTGTTTGACGTTTGCTGTCATATCCTCATCCCTTTGCTAACACAGTTTCCATGCATTGCAAAAGTGACTGGATTTCTGGGTTGCCGTGACAGCAGCAATAACCCCTTATGTGTGTGAGGTCATCAGGCAGTCCAGCTGGCGGTGGGAGTCATGGGTGAATGGGACCTGTTAAGTCGCCTGCTGGACAAGGTCCAGAGCCACTCCACCGTCATCGGCAAGGTCTGGCTCACTGTACTCTTCGTCTTCCGCATCCTGGTGCTGAGCACCGCTACAGAGAAGGTCTCCTACATGCACTGTCCACATACACACACACGTTCGCACACACGCACACATACACAAGCATGCACATGCACACACACATACACACACACACACACACACACACACGTACACACACCGGTGCACGCACACATCCACACACATACACATGCACACACGCGCACACAAATGCGCGCACCCGCACATGCACGCATGTACACACACACACACACACACACACACACACACACACACACACACACCTCACGTCTAGTCTAGGCTGCATGCATTGAGGCAGGTGTCTGCAAGCTAATGTAATATCATATCATATATCATTTCATATAACACAGTATAATCCAACATATCATATAACATCATATAATATCACATGATGTCATGTAACATCATATAACATATCATGTTCATCATATTCCCAAATGTCCCGTCTGGCATTAATAAAGTACCGTGGTATCATGATTTCATATAATATATCATATCTATATTTATATGTATTTTGCTCCATCAGGTGTGGGGTGATGAGCAGTCGGACTTTGTGTGCAACACCAACCAGCCGGGGTGTGAGAACGTGTGCTACGACCACGCCTTCCCCATCTCCCACATCCGCTTCTGGGTGCTGCAGATCATCTCGGTGGCCACGCCCACGCTGGTCTACCTGGGCCACGTCCTCCATGTCATTCACATGGAGAGAAAGGTGAGTCACATGAGCAGCAGTCATTCCTTTGAGTTGAACACATCGGTTTCCCCGAGTATGAAACACTTTAGGGTTTAGGTTCCTACCGATGTATTATTAATTTGTTTTTACAAAAAATATAGAAAGAAAGAGAAATAGAATGGAAATCCCTTCACAAGGGAGGTTCTATGCGTAACAGGGTTTAATGTACCTAAACATACAGCTAGAACACCTACATTTTGCGTAGATGTAGTTCACCATGGGTACTAACAATGGGCAAAAACACAACAAAATTATTGAAGAGAAATGCAACAAAGTGTGCCGCACATCAACCCTTGTTAAGCAGTTTGTTAAACAGGAAAAGTTCTAGCTGTACATTAAGTACATTAAGCCATGTTAAGTGTTTGGCATTTTAGAGCCTCCCTTGTGAAGGAATTCTAGTCCACTTGGTTTCTCTGGGTGTTGTAGCTGTTTGTTTCGGTACATTAGTAAGCAAGTAAGTAAGTAAAGTTTATTTAGTATTAGTACATTAGTACAGAGCAATGGTCACAAAGTGCTTCACAAGAGTGTATAATCTATACAAAAGCAACAACAGGCCCCAGAAACCAGCCAGTTTGGATAAATACATTTTCAGCTTCCTTCTAAAAGCACGGGGAACAACCAGTAAGCGACTGGTGATATACGCATGGAGCAGATCACAGATGTATACAACAGGTGCCTGACCATGCAGGGCTCTATATGTAAAAACCAGTCCCTTCAAAGAACTGTGAAAGAAACATGTACATGTTAACGATTTTACACATAGAGTGTAGCCTGATCAAAACGGACTGTATGGCTGAAAACAGAGACCAGATAATATCTGTAATATTTTTGAGTTAAAAGGCAGGTAGAGACAGGCCTGTGGTTTTTGGTAAGGGATGGAATCGGGATGCGTGAAGATTTTCTTCTGAAGAGGCAGAACAACTGTGTGTTTAAAATAAGCTGGGACACAACCAGATTGCAGGGAGCTATTTATAATAGAGACCAGGAATGGACCAATAGATCCAAGTCTATTGGTCCCTGCAGTTGTTAAGCATTTTACCATTACCAAGCATTTTACCTCCCCTTCACAGAAACATGTAATAATATGCAAATCTCTAAACCTAAAGCTGGCAGTGAAAAAAGCAAGTCAGGGTGACACCAGATTCACCAGAACGTCGTTCATCTAACAAAAAAAAAAACACAGATGGAATGAATGGAATTGAATTGACTGGTTCTCTTTCAACGTTCCCCAGGTGAGAGAGAAGATCCAGAGGCAGGCGGAACTGGATGACGAAGCCAACCTGTTCCTGAGAAAAGGTTACAAGGTCCCCAAGTACAGCCACAGCAATGGCAAGATCAACCTGCGCGGACGTCTGCTCCGCAGCTACGTTCTCAGCCTGGTGGCCAAGATTCTCCTGGAGCTCGGGTTCATTGTGGGCCAGTACTTTCTGTACGGCTTCACGCTCCCAGCTCGCTACGTCTGCGTCATGTTTCCCTGCCCGCATAAGGTGGACTGCTTCCTTTCCAGACCAACAGAGAAGTCCATCTTCATCTGGTTCATGCTGGCGGTGGCGTGCGTCTCCCTCATCCTCAGCGCCGTCGAGCTGCTCCATTTGTGTGTGAAAGCGACGGGGGAGTGCATGGCTCGGAGACAGGACTACACCGTGACCCCCGTGACCCCCCCGGTCGCGGAGAGGAAGACCTTCAAGAACCGAGAGCAGATGATCCAGGACCAGTTCAACCCGGAGCGCAAGGACCACAGGGGGCCCGGAGCCAGCAGGGCCCCGGCAGATATGGGGGGCGGAGTGAGCAGAGTTGCTAAGGGTTTATTGTCCGAGGACAACAATATGGGGGAAGTTCACATATGAAAAGCCTTGTTGAGGTCAATGAATGGCATCACTGTTTGGTGTCATTTCTGTGATTTTTTTTTAATTTCAGTCCCTAATAGTATTGTCGGATTAATCTTTTTATATCATGATTGCTGTTTGGGCGGAGAGCTGATGACCTGATGATTGGTTAAGATTATAATTGACCAGGTATCAAAATATGCTAGTCGATATTTCCCATGTCTACGTGTATAATCAGCTTCAACAAGTAGTTACTGCATTGATGACATTGCAATATACTGTAGATTTGGTTTGATTTTGATATTCATATCTGTAGTCTGTGTATATTACAAAAATATATATGATTTATTTGTTTATTTTTTTGTTGCCTATTGCTTCTTTAGTACCATGAGTAGTGACACATGTTAGTATGGTAATAGATTTTCTACAAATAAAATGACACTTCATTTGGAGCTGTTAAAGGCCAAACACAGGTTTTCTAGGATTTTTTGGACTGTACATGTTATTAACCAATGAGGTAATCAAACGAAACAAACCAGTTAACATTTGGTAGTGAAAGGTGTTCAGATTTAAAAATGAAAAGAAAAGAAAAGAGAAGACTGACTTTGGCAACATTACAAGCATTAGCATCTCGGTTCATGCTGCCTCAATTAATTACATTTAGCATACATGGCAAATAACATGTTTGTTCTTGTAATCTTCAACAAACCAGACGTGAGTTTAACTGGAATTTCTTTTTCAGTCAGGTACACTGCCAAACTGACACACCCACCCAGTGTTTTGCCTGCCTAACATTTTCAGATGAGAGAAAATATCGATCGATATTCGATATTTTTCAATTTTTTTAAATACCCCACAAAAATTATTTGTTAGAAATGTATATCCAATTAATGGTAAGTGTGCCCCATGGCAAAGTTCTGTTTATTTAGATATAATATATAATGTACACTTGTGTATAATTTTCATATATATATATATATATCCCAAAACTCAGTTCCAGACCACTTTTATCGTTAAACCATTGAGTTGCTGGAAATACAAGGGTATGACAGTGTTTCCAATCAAATTCCCTAATGACGCCTAATAGGCTATGATCATTTAAGAATAGTAATAAGAAATGATAAATATGAAGAAACAAAGAAAATAAATGTGGACGTTCCAGTAGGGATTTCTAGGCGTTCTGTTATAGTTAACACCTGTCAATAATTACTTGTGTTGTCGGTCTAGTTTGTGCTTATTTGCTGATTTGGTCAATGTGACAGGGAACCCAGATGTGTGTTACACAACTCACTCCCCCAGCCAGGCGACTCTCCTTAATCACAAACTCCAAGGTCCAACTTAGTTCAATTTTTGTCCCTGCCAGAGATAGTCTTATTCAACTGGTGTACCAGGTAAGACCCAACTATTCTTCTGCTCTTCCATATACAGACTAAATCAATCATTGGCTTTCAGAAAGGATGGATTAATATGTTTTTTTGTTGTTCGGATTATTTAATTAATGCTATGTAGGCCCACCTGATATTTAGTTTATCAAATAATTAGCCACACTATATATATATATATATTCAACCTATAAATCTTAGGTCTAATCATGAGCAGCTGTTACGATGCATAGAAAAACTAACCTTGAAAGTTTTAATCATTACCAATGAATGAATAAGTACACAGGCTGTACTTAGTTGGCTTGATGCCACTATGTCATGTAGGGGATAAAGTTATTAGTTAGGGGAATCTGGACTGAATGTTGTATTTTATTATCATTTTTAGTTCAAAGTAAAAACATTTTGGTGTCAAGGTATTGACTAGTTCTGAATTACAGATGAATGTTCATGTCAACATTTCATCACATGTTGTGTTCTATAGCACATTCAAATAGATGTGTTAAAAAAAAGGTACTTTAACCAGAACTTTATTTTTTTTATGTTTTGGATACTTTAAACCAATCTTATCTCTTTGTCTCCCTCTTAATACAGTGCAATAACTGCATCTCGCACAACATGGGAGATTGGGGCTTTCTATCATCACTGCTGGACAAGGTCCAGTCCCACTCCACGGTCATCGGGAAGATCTGGATGAGCGTCTTGTTCCTCTTCCGGATCATGGTGCTGGGTGCCGGGGCGGAGAGTGTGTGGGGCGACGAGCAGTCGGGCTTCATCTGTAACACGCAGCAGCCCGGTTGTGAGAACGTGTGCTATGACTGGACCTTCCCCATCTCCCACATCCGCTTCTGGGTGCTGCAGATAATTTTCGTGTCCACGCCCACACTCATTTACCTGGGCCACGCCATGCATGTCATCCACACGGAGAACAAGCTGAGGGAACAGCTGGCCAGTCCTGGGGGCAGCCGTGTGCAGAAGCTGCCCAAGTACACTAATGAGAAGGGTAAGGTGAAGATCAAGGGGAACCTGCTGGGCAGCTACCTCACCCAGCTGTTCGCCAAGATCATCATCGAAGCCGCCTTCATCTTCGGCCAGTACTATCTGTACGGCTTCATCATGGTACCCATGTTCCCTTGCTCTCAGAAGCCCTGTCCCTTCACCGTGGAGTGTTACATGTCCCGGCCCACGGAGAAGACCATCTTCATCATCTTCATGCTGGTGGTGGCCTGTGTGTCCTTGCTGCTCAATGTGGTGGAGGTGTTCTACCTGCTGCTGAGCAGGGTGAGATGTGGTTCCAGGCAGCGCACGCACCGGATCACCTCCGCTCACCACCCGGCGCAACTGTCAGGCCCCATGTGGCCCACAGCAGAGGATGCCCTGAGGCAGAACAAGATGAACATGGACTTTGAGAGTGGCCAGAGTATTGGTGGAAACCTCAATGGGGCCAAGGAGGAGAAGCAGCTTCTGAGTGGTCACTAGGTCACAAAGCAACATTTATATGTTTGTCAAATTGTATTTATTTAGTGCACATATGTCAAAGTGGCCTTGACTTATACACAGCAAACATTATGACACAATGAACATGTTTTTCAAGTAATAAAATGTGACATGTTTAAGAACACTTTTGGTAAAATGTTGGATTGTGGTTGTGGGGGTGTTGAGATGTTGGCACACGTATGTTATAGTAGGTTGTAATTTGCAACTGGTGCAATATGGGGATTTTTATGTAGCTATATATGTACAGTATATGCGTATGTATATAGCAAAGTATGGTTTATATATAATTTTTATGGAAACGTTTATTGATGGAACTTTTCAAATAAGAAAATATTTTCTTAAAAGACCTGCTTTAAAATTATATCTTTATGGAATAATTAATGATGACAACTATCGGTTTGTATTGTAGAATTCTGATGTGGTTTTCAATAAATTAAATATATTTCCTGGAGAAATAAGTGTATGAATTCCCTTTGTTTTTGTAATAACCAAACACAATTTCTGTAATTTCTTAGTTCATAAGCCAGAGCTAAGTTAAACCAGAGCTACATTTTGTTGTTGTTGTGTTATTAAAATAAAATTACATTGGAGATTATTCATTACTCAGACAGAACACTGTGCACAAACATAATACAAATTGTATCACTATCATTATATTATCTATTTTATATAGTGTCATTATATCATTATCATGCTTTTGGCTTTGTAAGTCAAATCTATATCTATTATGGTGGACTTTCTTTACCAATATAACAATAAATAAGTATGTAAGTAGGTAGGTAAGTAAGTAAGTAAGTAAGTAAGTAAGTAAGTAAGTAAGTAAGTAAGTAAGTAAGTAAGTAAGTAAGTAAGTAAGTAAGTAAGTAAGTAAGTAAGTAAGTAAGAAAGAAAGAAAGAAACTAAATAACAAAGTAATTTAGTAAGTAAGTAATTAAGAAAGTAAGTAAGTAAGTAAGTAAGTCATACTTTATGGATCACATGGATGCATTTTATTCACAAGCAAAACACATACCATCCAATGAAGAAATATAGAAAATATAAATATAAATAAAATATAAATAAAATAATACTAATTACAGGATGAGACTCAAATAAAATTAAAGATGACAAAGAGACATTTACATGTTTTTAATGAAACTATGTGATCAATGTTTATTGATCACATTGTTCTATATATTGTTCTATTTTTTTATGACCAACCAAATAATTTACCATGTAATAATTTACAAAATGACGAGAGTGCCCTATCATGTTCTCCATCAATCATTAACCTTCACAATCATCAAGACTCAGCCCTAAAATATGTTTACTTCAGATTTATCATTTCTAGATCCCATGACAACGTGACAACTTTACACACACAGTATTGTGCAATTCTAAAATCTAAAGTTCAAGGTGCCATAGTTGGCTGTGCCACACACACACACACACACACACACACACACACACACAGAGTCTTCTAGCTTGACAGCCAGGGACCTGCTGTTGTTTCACTAGAGGACTTCACAAAATAGGGTAAGTGTTTGTTTTTTATTTTGTCCATAATATACAGAATAATATATGAAATCATCTGAAAATGTTTGTACATGTAGCTAGATATTGTAGATATTCGTCCTATTCCTGATGTAATTTCATGTTATTAGTTTACCTATTTGCTTGCACATGTGCAAATTGCAAAATTGATATTCATTGAAATAAATTTGGGAGCAAAATAGTTTAAGTTGAAATATTGCAAAACGTCTATATTTTCATCGTTCATCTTTTTTAATTTTATTTTTGCACTATATGTACTTTTTTAATGTTCTACAATTCCTACTTTGTATCGCAACTGCTGCACAAGAATTTCCCTCAGGATAAATAAAGTCTATCTATCTATCTAAAAAAGCTTCAGAATATTTTTGTATTGCCTTCATACATGTATTATAACATAGCATCTTCATTTATCCCAAGCAGTTGAAACCACATTTTTAATGTTTATTAGTATGGTTAAAATGAACCCAACCCTGTGTTTGAACTGGTGTTTAAGGTGTGTTTTACATAATTTGACTCATGTTGGAATTTTGTGATCCATGTTGCTTGGAAACTAAATTACTAAATAATAATAATACATTTAATAATACAAGTGTTTTTTTCTTTTGAATTGTTTGTGAAAATGTCTAAGATCCCTGAGAGTGAATTCTGCTGATGGAATTGTTTCTGCCTTTTCTAATTAGCTTCATGTAATTGTCCCTATGGGCAAAGTGTATAATTCAATTTCTATTCAGTTGTAAGCACAACATTATCATTTTTAACTGACTGATTGTGTTAAGTGCTCTACGGGCTACATAAATAGTATCATTCATTCATCATTCATGTTTCAGTTAACATTTAAAAGTAATTTTGATGAAAAACAAGCTCAAGTTAAAAATATGTAGGCCTCTTTTTTGTGTGGAGTTCCACGCAATTACTTGTCCAGTAACTCATTGAT
Organism: Laemonema laureysi; assembly: GCA_900303225.1. Taxonomy (NCBI): domain Eukaryota; kingdom Metazoa; phylum Chordata; class Actinopteri; order Gadiformes; family Moridae; genus Laemonema; species Laemonema laureysi. The sequence goes on along the minus strand of OMNS01002424.1, from coordinate 4,306 downwards.
TCATTGATTCATTGAATCCCTATTTTTTCAGACAGCATGGGCGACTGGGGTTTCCTGTCATCTCTCCTGGACAAGGTCCAGTCTCACTCTACAGTTATTGGGAAGGTCTGGCTCACCGTCTTGTTCATTTTCCGGATCATGGTCATTGGGGCCGGAGCAGAAAAGGTTATATTTCTATGTTTTTTGTTGTTCTGATTTAAAGTACATTTGAATATCTTCATACTAAATGCATTGACAGTGTGACTGTGATGCTATGTGGTTTACATGAAAAAAAATGTCTCATAACTCACAGGTGTGGGGTGATGAGCAATCCAACATGATCTGTAACACCAAGCAGCCCGGTTGCAAGAATGTCTGCTACGACCACGCCTTCCCAATCTCCCACATCCGCTTCTGGGTGCTGCAGATCATTTTTGTGTCGACACCCACGCTAGTGTACCTGGGTCACGTCCTACACGTCATCCACAAGGAGAACAAGCTGAGGGAACGCATGCAAATGAGCGGCGAGCTGACAAAGCTCCCAAAATACTCTGACGACAAAGGTCACGTCAAGATTAAAGGCGACCTTCTGGGCAGCTACATGACCGCCATCTTTTTCAGGATCCTTCTAGAGGTGGCATTCATAGTAGGGCAGTACTATCTGTACGGCTTCGTCATGGATCCCAGAGTCATTTGCTCCCGAGCACCCTGTCCCTTCACCGTGGAGTGTTACATGTCCCGGCCCACGGAGAAGACCATCTTCATCATCTTTATGCTGGCGGTGGCCTGCGTGTCCCTGCTGCTCAACGTGGTAGAGGTGTTCTACCTGTTGTGCTCCCGCAGGCGCTCCAGAAAGAGCCACGTGCCGCCGTTCACCATGCCGAGCCACTTCGCTCTCGTGGAGAAGAAGTGAGGGGGGTGAGGGGCCTTCAGACTAAGAGGGGACTACCATGCAGTTTTAATGTGTATGAATGGCTCATGGATGGGTCACGCCAAAGGGCAGCTGCATACCTACTGTCCAGCTCTGAGATAGCCATACAGTACAACAGAGTGCACTGTGCAGGTCATTGAAAATCCTAAATGGTTAATTTACTGTTTTTTTTTTTTTTAAACAGTAAGACCACGAATCTTGAGAACACAATGTGAATACTACATAGAAACTTGGGACTTTGGAGATGGAAATTAGATTTTGTTTCATATAAGGGGAAAATCTGAATGTTTTTATGGCCGCAAATTTTGTGACAAGAAATAAAAGCCACGTCAATAAATATTTTATATATATTATATGTCTAATATATTACTATGTATGGCTATACATACTATATATAATTGCTTTAATTCAATATATGTATCCTTATTAATTAGAATTAAATATGTATATGTATATATATATATATGTATTATAGCACTTTAGCAGTCTTGGTCAGAGGCTTCCTCTGATGATTGAAAAAGTATTTTTTTCATGGTGCAATCATGAAGTATGATAGCAAAGTATCTATCCATTCATTAATGATGTTGAACCTATCCTATTTATTATCTAATCATTTTTTGCTGGGTCTTATTTCATATTCTTGTTTCATTTTGTTTTCTGTGTAAAACCTCCATGGAAGGAATGCAGGGAAAGCACATGTTCATGCAGTTACTCTTCCTGTCTTACTTCTGCTTTGTTGTAAGAACGGTACATAGAAACTTGGGACTTTGGAGATGGAAATTAGATTTTGTTTCATATAAGGGGAAAATCTGAATGTTTTTATGGCCGCAAATTTTGTGACAAGAAATAAAAGCCACGTCAATAAATATTTTATATATATTATATGTC
>OMNS01002283.1:14982-26632 GCA_900303225.1 Laemonema laureysi | reverse complement strand
CTTCCCACGCCTGGGCCTGCCCCTTCCTTTTGCTATACACACACACACACACACACACACACACACACACACACACATCCATTCATCCACCATTGATGTGGGCCAAGAGAAAGATAAGCAAGGGCAAAGTGGTAAGTGATCTTTTGTAAATGCACTGTGTTGCTGGACACAAGGTGGTGAAATCGGACTGATTTAGTGCACCTGGTGTAGGAGGCTTTTTCACAAGTGGGGCCTCTGGGGCCTCCGTCTCATCTTTCCGTTTTAAAGTCTGTGCTTTCAGGGGTGAAATGGCTGGTTGAACCACATTACCTGGTCAGAATTGTACAAAAGTTGTATTTGTCAATGAATATCTTGACACACACACACACACAACCAAGGGACTACCTTTGGCTCTTTTACCACCAAGGAGTACAGGTGAAGCACCTTGGGGTAAAGATGTATCTCCTGTGGGGGATTTCTCTTTTTTCATAAGACAGGTGGACTTACGTGTCTTCCCCAGAGGAGGACGAGGAGAAACTAAGGCGGGAGAGAAACAGACCAAACCTAAAGCAAATAGAAACATAATCCTGTGTAAATAATACAGTTTACATGAACAAAGACACAAACATCAACAACCGGAAATATTGGTTCTTACTTTCTGTAGAATCACAACGTGTGTTTGAAGCAGCTATGCTCGTATTGTGTAATTGTACTGCCTTCGTCGGAGAGTCCCAGGTATTGCCAGCGGGTCGAGGAGAGGGCTCCACAAGGCCGGGAAGCTCCTCTCCACATGACGGGCAGAAGCGGAAACCGGGCTGCAGCTTCGTCCCACATTGTGGGCAGAAATGAAATGGCATCCTGCAGATAGTTTAGATGACAAACAAAACAAAACAGTATTGGCACTGCTTTTTGTTGCATGGTTAAGTATGCTAGAAAAAGCTCGTCGCTGGACAGGGGTTGTAGGTTTTATTTTTATTATTAGAGAAGACATTCAAATGGACAAATCTGTGTCAAAGTACCGATTTTGGCCTTCTTGACAAATTTTAAATGTGTTCGGACAAATAAAGTTATGTAATTAGGAAAAATAAAAATGTATTTTGAGCAAGCAATTCTTAAAGTGAATGATTTCAGTCAATCAATTCTTGAGTCGTTGAAAGGTATCTACATGTGTTATATTGTTCCTATGCAAATGTATATCGGGTTGACCATAGGAATTGAAAAGTATGGGACACTGGCCCTAATAAGCCTTGTTCGCACAGTGCACACCACCAAGCCTGCTTTGCGAATGAGACAAATATGAACACAGATTCTGGATGATTAAAACAATTAAAAACAAATCGCTACGACACAGAGACTCCGCTTCCTAGTTTGCCCAGGGACTCTAGCCCGAACCCCGTTGTAACAGCAACAAGATCTAGCGGGTTCACAAAGCTGGTCCTGGAGCTAAACGTACGACAGCGTCCGAGGAAGAGGTTTATTTTAAACAGTCCTCCCTAAACAACCCAGATGTCCATATTCAGATACCTTATTCCAAAGACTGGTGTTCCGGAGTGAGACAAGTTCAGTAGTTTAGTAGCTTTATTTTGGAAGGTAACGCCCTTCTTCCGTTCTATATATCAGTGTAAAAATGCTGCATTGTTTACGGGCTGCCGCCTATCGGAGGCCAGGAAGTATAGCATCGCTGCACTTTATTATTGTACCATTTTGTGCCCAAAAATAAATGTCAGATTGCAATATATATCACCAAATCTATATAATGGCAAGCAACATCCTGCTGTCTCATGAGACATTGTTCCCAAAGAAAAGATGGGTTTAAGCATTCGTAGCATGGGGGATTATAATTATCTGAATAGTTAAAGAAAGTCATTACTTATGGTCGGACTAATGATTATGGGGTCATATTATTCTAGAAACTAGTGTAGCCGTGCTGACATAATTCTGAATGCAGTAGACTCAAGACATAATTATGTCGAATTTAAACAAACATTGTTTCCTTACAAATGTGTAGGTTTGAGTAATCAACACAAAGTAATCCCATAATTCATGGTTTCACACGATAAATACAAATATATTTATTTTTGCACATAGTTCACATATTTTCCATTTGAAAGTGTCAAATATATTACTTGAATTGTTTGTATTTGGCATGCGTTATCAAACTACCATTGACTTAAAACATCCAAAATGTGATCTAGAATTGCTGTGATCTATTGGCATTAAAGATAACTCATGGGTACAATGTTTTCTCACTTTACAAATACATGGCAGTGCATTACAATACACCAGAACTATTTATGGATACATTGTTACCTAAACATAAAACATTTAATATGGGGTATAGTATTTATTTATATCGCCAACACATATATAATGCTATATACCATTGTCTTTGTTATTCAGTGTAATTACATGATCAGGGCTTTTCAGTCTTGTGTATAACAGTGTATTGTGAATGCAAACTTTGAAGATACAATACCTGAGGTTAAACCCCCATTTAATTTGCATACATGGTTTCATACATGAGCAAGAGATCCTCATTATCTATGGTTTTAAGCTGCCTTATTATTCATGGAGGTCCATCAAATTTCAAACGGTGTCTTTCCAGATTGTATAAACCAATTAAAAAACATTAATGCTTGTTAACATTTTGTAAAACATGGACTCTAAACAGCATTTTTTATTCTGTTTGCTTAACCACAGCATTATAAAGTCATAGTCTCTATTTCTAAAGCAGATTTATGTTATGTTAGCACTGAATAGAATCCAATTTAAAAAACAATCACACAAAAGTAGTCCAATTAATGGTCTATACATCACCCTTGGAAACATGACAAAGTTGTTTAGTGTCGCGCTGATGTACAGACAATAAGGCATTTCCTTTACTTAAAATCAACAAAATGTTTCTTTGTTTAACCCTAGTGACTTGCCAGTTCCTATTTCAAATCATTGAAAAATTAAAAGGCACATTTTAAATGGTGGTTAGGGTTAGGGTTAGGGTGGAGTATAGAGATTATAGAGAAGAATCCAAAAGCCTGTATTTTTATTTTAAAAGAACCAGCTTGCAGTTTTATATTATAACATATTATAACACAATTGGCATTGGCAATATGACACGAGATTCACTTAGAGAGTAGAACAAACAATTGCACAAAAGGTCAAGTAGGTGAATATGGTCTTCTGTAATACGACAAGGACTTGCTAGAAATAATGATTTGTGCAGCTCCCTCAACTGGCTCTCTGTAGCCAGGAATGATTGTTATTATGTGTTCAAGGGAAAAGGCTTAAAATGTGTGAGACAGAAATAAGTGTCACTCTGTTGAAGGCTATACTGAATGATTATTATTATTATTATTGATTGCCTGAAGATTCCACCCACTTTTACCCTGGGTTTGATTTGAATGTGTAACTGCATTAGATTAAGGCAAGCAGACGTAACATATGAGCATATCTATGGTGCGTATTTGGAAGTACAGCAACGTGTGTCATTGGGAGGATGTTTTGATGAGTGTAAAAAGAAAATTGGTGCTCTGACAGCAAAAACATTGGTCCAAATGGAGCATGCAGGACAAATTCACCTGCTTAAAAAAACAGTACATAAAAAAAAAACAAGGAATGTAAATATAATTGCATATACTCAAATTGACCATTTCTCAAAAGAAAAATAATAAACTAAACACAATATAATGGGCGGATAATGGGGCAGTGTTCAACAGACGACACATTTCATAAAATAAAACCATTTCAGACGCATTGTGAAAAGTGAAACGCCCGACAACCATTCACTTCGACTTCCTGTCAATGCCCTTCATTCTTACCTGGTGCACCACCACCACCACCACATCATCATCATCATCATCATCATCATCATCATCATCATCATAGTGGACCACTGGGTTCAACTCCTAACACGCACACTTGCTGCTCCCTTCGGAGGGTTCGGTGAGGTCGGCGTTGCTGGTGCCGTTGGCGCGCACCGTGCCCTCCGGGATCCAGGAGCGGTCCACGCAGCGCTCCATGCGCTTCATGATCAGGTCCAGCAGCACGTCGACGGCCCGGCCCACGTCCTGCCCATTGGCCGCGCTCGTCTCAAAGTAGGGAATCCTGCACTCGCCAGGGGGGTGGGGGGAAGCAGAGAGATGTGATTTGATCCAGGAGAATTAAGATAATACTGTACTACTTATCCACACAATATGAGTAGTAGCAATGTGGTTGCAGCTTAACTTAACATGCAAGTCTCTGTGTGTTCAAGCTCCCCTCCGTCCTACAGCCCTCCCCTGTTAGGATTTATATGCCCTTCACAAATTATAGCTGAACCAAATGTTAACAAACAAATTGCTTTAATAAAAAAAAAAAACTCATGTCATGATGTAATCATTGCCCATAAAATAAAATCTTGGGACCACATCAGAGTACAAGGCATACATGTGACCCATCTCTCAAACGGGTCACTCTGAAGCTAGTTGGTCAACCCAGGTATCCCAAACATGTGCAACAAATTGCATTCTTCAAAGGGCGTGTCCAAAACAGGGTGTCCGGAGCAGGATATTTTATAAAGGCGGAGCAGTATTTGTCTTTCCCGGACAACCATCGACTCCCACATTCTCCTGCGGAGGCTTGGGCAAACAACGCAGCCACTGCCTTCTTGACAAACGTTTCGGGTCCGAGGGTAATCCCGCGGCGCGACCCATATACACACACACCATATAGACACATACCCATACTTCTCTGCCAGGTCGCGGGCCTCCTCCTCTTTCACTGCCCTCTGCTCGCCCAGGTCGCATTTATTGCCGCAAAGGACGATGTCGGGACTTTCGCAGTACGCGTGAACCTGCAGCTGACCTGCGAACGCGATTGGACATTTTAGGAGACGACCGTAGAGCTTGACGTCTGAATTATAATTGGTCTTTTTTTTTCATAAAATGACAACAACAACAACAACAACAACAAGAGACATTTTTGTAAACAAACCTAATTATTCTAGATAGATTCACTACAGCCTTTGCTTTTGTTTAGCATTATTATAAATGATTTGTGTGCTGAAAAAAATAATCCAGCCTTAATCCACCCTCAGTAACATCAACAAAGGGATGCGGTTTCCCTAAAACGATTTGGTCTGTGGACAAAAGCTTTGCATGTCGTTTATTTTACCTTATTTTAAGGACTGAATGGGTGTTTGTATTGTTATAAGAGTCAAGTCATTTTGAAAAAAGATGATGGTCGTAGTGGAAGAAGTCACAAATTGCAGGTTTGATCTGATGAGATCTGACGTACTCATCCAGTTCCTGACGTTGAGGAAACTCTGCTCATTTGTAAGGTCAAACAGCAGGAGGAAACCCATGGCATCCCTGAAGAAGGCTGTTGTCAAACTCCGAAACCTGTTTCAGAGAGAACAACGACCACAGAAATACAAGACAAGTCATTTCATTTCACTTGCCATAAACTGTAATAACAATAATGACGATAATTGCAGATAAACATGTTTTAGTAATGGTAGATTGGCAATAAAACACAACAACGTATGATTATTTATCAAAAACCAATAATCATACATTGAAAAATGTAGAGAAAAAGAGAGAGATGGACAGATGGAGAGACATTGGCTTTGGTAACGCACACGTTTTGAATCTCCATCGAATTGAAAACAGAATTGCGAGACCACGGTGCAAAGAGAGAAGAGAGTTGTTTTCTCCGTCTGAACATGCGGGGGGGCGGTTGTACCGGGGATGTCGACAACCGTTGTCAAAACCACCTCCGGAGGTTGCGTACGCTACATCCAACCTGGATGGACTCGCGATAGGTTGCCATGGAGACAGAATCCGCCCATTCAGAGATCATGAGCACCATGGATGTAGTACGAACCTGAAACCCGTATGTGCGTGTTTCAGGTCCGTGTGCGTGCACATATCAAGCAGGGTTTTCTCGTAAACTCCCCCTACGTGTAAACAGGCTGAGATGTTTGTGAGCGCGTTGTGTGTTTTGTGTTTTAGTTGGAGTTTTTATTTATTTATTTATTTATTTATTTATTTATTTATTTAATCTAGACACACTACACACGAAATTCAAAAACGCTTATAGAATCTAGATATTTCTCTTGTGTGAACAAGGCCACTGTAAGAGAGAGAGACGCGGCGTTGTGTGTTGTGCCATGAACCTCTCTTGTCCAGCGGTGTCCCACAGCTGGATGTGGATCTTCTGTCCTTTGCCCGTGGATCCATCAGGTCCATTTGACCTGTACACCTTTATCAGAGGGCAGATGGGAAAGATACCAGATACTAAATTCGCACGCATACTTAACAAGAGTCATAGGTTCCTCATACTGCATCTCCGACGTAGAAATGTCAAACGTCTGCCCTAGTTATGTTCATGTTTGTGGCGGTTTTCTGCACAATCTAGCTCAGCGTGGCAGATGTCACGTTCCAACAGGGTCTGTGTAATGTTTTGTCTTTTGAAGGAAATTCACTTCAAAATCATCCATGTTCTCTTTGGTAAAAGAGAATCGTATTAAAACATTATTTACGGAACACACCCACACCACCCAACCATAGTTCGGAAACCACTGGTTTAGACGACACTTTTAGCGAGGGTGAAAAAGCGCTGGTGCTTTTGATAATTTAATTAGGGAAGTCAACTAGACAAACTGGCCGTTGTTTTGCTGCCGTTCGAGATGGATCGCATTTCAAAAACTCCCTTCTCTCAGGGAGCAGATGCCTACACTTTTGCCATTTGAGGCTACTATATTATTACAGTATTATAAGCACAAAGATTATAAGCACATACGTACGTGTGGGTGTAAAGTATAATGTTTTGCAAAAATGTTTCATAAATCACAATGCATTGTAAGGAATATTGAAATGGGACCCCTGTCATAGGTCATAGGTTAAGTTATCATGTGCATTGTTAGCCATGGTAGCACTTGATGTTGTAATATGATCGACTACTGTGTACATAACTCAATGTTGTGGTGTTTGCCAAGTATTATATTGTTTATTCTGAAGGAGTGTGCTGCTGTTCGGTCTTAGTCATCCTCCGTGTGTTACTTGGACTCCTTTGCTGTAAAACGCTAATGAGTCAAGCTTTTGCTACAAGAGCCTCGCTTAATGGTGTCGAAACGTATTCGTGTTTAAGGCTGCCGTTGTTTTCAATGCACACCGGAATGAACACGTTAAATTATGATGTCTATTATACAGTACATGTTTCTTTTTTCAGTTCGTTGACTGAAGTGTTCTTCTTTGATTCAGCAATACGTTTGAATTAGTATTACACATTTTATATATATATATATATATATATATATACTTGTGTTTCATAAAAGGAATGAATGAATTCATGACTTTTTTATTGTTTATAAATGTTTCAGCTTACCACTCTCTTTTCTCTGAAGTCAATCCCGACTGTAGTGATGAACTTGGAATTAAACTTCCCGTCTGTGTACTGGTACAGGAAGCTCGTTTTCCCCACTCCCGAGTCACCCAGGGCTAGGAATTTGATGAGGTAATCATAGTCCCCATCAGACATATTGAGCACTTTCTCTGGACAAAACACACACACACACACACACAGACAAACACATAAACAAGTTTCCTTAGAACAAACTAATTCCTGCCAGCATCAAAAAAGTAATCTGACTTGGGTCTATGTAGGACCAATACCATATTAAGACACATTAGTGGTCCATACTATAAAGGTATTAAATTATTCATTTTATTTTTAAAGAGTTGGCAGTTCACTTCACTTTCAACTGTTTTCTAGTATACCATGTAAGCAAGGTTTTACACAGTAAGCAGCACCACAAGGACCATACAACCTTACCTATCCACTAGAACTTCATTGGCCAGAGAAAGACTACGACAGCAGTATAACACTTTCAAACAAACAAAGAAGTGATCTTTTGATGGGAGGGGTGAAAACCATGCCATTGCAACATATCCTGGATCTCAATCTACACTTAGATATGCAACCAAGATCAGCCATTCGCCTTGTGTCATTTCTCAGCACACCAGAGCAAAAGCAGACACAGACACATAGTTGCCTGCATACATGAACATGAATCAAATCCACTTTGTTAAAGAGGGAACTGCAAGACATAACTCATGATGTCCTATCAGAAATCTGTATGTATGTATGTATGTATGTATGTATGTATGTATGTATGTATGTATGTATGTATGTATGTATGTATGTATGCATGTATGTATGTAAGCATGCATGCACGCACACACACATTAATTATTCTTTATCCTTCCTCCTTAACAAGTAATTATTTCTGCAAAATGTAACTAATTGGATTGGTTCTCTTCGATCTTCTTGTATTTGGAATCAAATATTTCTGTTCAACAATTTGAAGAAAGAAGACATTCACCCACCATGCATTCATAATATTGATGCAGGTGAGTAATATTGCTTCCACTTCAAATAAAATTATCTATTGTGCGTCAAGCTAGAGCAAAGACATCAACAGCGCTCGGCTAAAGGGAGCCCACGTTTAAATCTGTTGAATGGAATTCCTACAAGGAAGTGTAGCACACATCATATGACCATGGGCATGAAAAAGGGATTTAGACACGTCAAACATTCTTCAACAGTGACCGACACTGGGCCCTTCGTCTTGGCCAATGAGGAGCTTAGCATCTGGAGCCAGACCCGAGATCTACGGTGAACTGTGAGGAACTGTGTTTGTCATGCTTCAATTGAGATGTTTTCTGGAGAGCAATTTACCACGCAACAGTCAGTATTATAATGGAGCCCAGCAAGGAAGAACTGCAGCATATTTGAAACGATTGACATGAATCTACAAAAAGCACAAAACAAAACATTATAAACCTCAGATAATCTTCCATTTGTGTGACAAATCATGATAATGGGGGACTGGGGCAATTAAAAACTAGTATTAGGAGGAAACTGATGGACATGTCCATCAAATATGTGAATACTTCTGTATTCTATGTATTGTACTTCAATATGCATAATTAAAATAGCAGTTCAATGCAAAAGAGAACTGCAGGCCTAATACACAAATAACCATACCATGTTCCCTCTTGAAAGTAGTATGGCTGACCTAATTGTGAATATATTAATTTTAGTGTAAAAATCACTCACATCACTTTGCCGAGCATGAACAGTGCTTCCTGAAAAGGAGGTTTTTCAAACAGCCTAATTGTGCAGGAAATTACAGCACAGCCTTTTCAAGACACTTCTTGAACAACTGACACAATACCAACTATTGCAACAACTGAAATGTCAGAGAATATAAATGCTGTCTACATTTCAACCTATTAACAGGAACAGTTGGTCCACCACTAACAGTTGGTCCAGCATCACAATCATCATCATCATCATCATCATCATCTGCAAGGTTACACGTTGAAACAGCTGTATACTTTTATATCTGTTCTGGTAGCATATGCTCAGTTTGTGCTTATAGGCCTACTGCATTTGCAGCAATCACCTATAATATCAACAAACACGCAAACACACAGCAAACATGGCTCCATTTAGACGGCAAGCATTACAGGGCCCACCCTGGGCAAGTGTCCAAGTCTAGAGCCATTCCCAAAGGGAAGGCGGATATAAGGATTCAACCATAAGTCGACTACAACACGTAAAAGAGGCAGGCAGGCCTACTGCGACGCCGTTGCGCATACACAAGCCACTTTTCTTTGGAGAAAAACACGTTATGGTTCTGCCATAAAGCATAGCTGATACACTCATTGTAATTGATTAGGTGATACAATCGGCATTTTAAAAGAGAACATATCCCTATCTAATGGACCTCAGCCGGTCCTCATGTGGTCCCTCTGAGTGGTCAGGTGACCTTTAATACACAAAAACAAAACTCTTGAGCTCTATCTATTACGAGGAGATATCTAATATTGCAAAAAGTCTGCCCACATTCTCAACTTGAATCAGGAACATTGCTGTGTAGTGTTACCACAGACGCAACCACAGACCTTCTAGAGAGTTTGGTTAATGCGAGTATTAGTCTAATCAACTGTTGAACTGTTGAACTGTTGTGTTCAGTGTCTTACATATTTACCAAGAGAGCTGGCGTAGTTAGGACAGAGCCATGTGCTGTCCATCAGCCTACATGTTCGCTTCAAGTGACATGCAGATACGCGTGGCAACGTATTTCCATGGTGGCAACAAGCGAAGAAAACTTCGTTTATTTAGTAGCTTACAAGTCATATTTAGGATTGGTATTTTGAGTTACTTCAGCCAACTCCTGCGTCATATGTTACTGTACAGTCTTGCTAAGACCCGACACGCTATAAGCTGTTTTCCCGATTGACATTTCCTGAAATTAAAACTTACCAGCCACAAGTGTTGGCGCACAATGTTTCGAGGTTTCGAAGTAACGGTTTTGTTCAGCTTTTCATAAATTAAAACTTTGTCATAAGTATTTTCAGTCGCCGCTTTGATCCATTTGTTGCACTTGCTGACAACAAGGCTATTAAGGTTTTTACACTGTGTGAGGTGTCGGACCAAGTGTTGATCCGCTGAAAAGGGCTCCTCCCCCCCAAGACTCCATCCTCCGCCTCATGAACAAACTTATGAGGAAACATCAAACCAACAATGTAATAGTCATTTACCAAATGTTTTAAACCAAGTCACGGTTTTGAAATTATTATTTTTCTTTGTATGCTTCGGGAGTTAAGCATTTTGGCACCCCGTGAAACAATTGCACACTGCTTGACAGGATTACAAGGGAAGAAAGTGCAGCTTTGGCACAGAACCCGCTTTTCAAATCCACTAGGAACCAGGCCTGAAACAAGTTGCCAGACCCTTTTATGTTAAATGTCAATGCTAAAACTGTAGGCCTATAGACATTACTCGTTGATAACTAGGTTTCATGGATGTGTTAAAAATGGCCTTACTTATAAATGGTAACTGAAGTTATCAAATAGTTTGAATAGTTATTTCAATCAGTTCACAAAAATAAAGTGTATCTTTATGTGGACTCTGTTGACCATTTGTGGGCCCCTTGTGGTGTATTGGAGTATTATGTTTAATTTACTAGATCTTTTGCACCATACTAATATATAAATACATATAACCCTAACCATATATATACACATACATACATATACATATACATATATATACACACATACACCAATATCTGAATATAACTAGAATATACCAAATTAACATGCCAAGTGAGGACACTAAATATTTTATTTTGTACAAAAAAACACAAATGGAGTAAATATTTCCATTTCATACTTTATTTTGAGTTTGATTCTGAAAGTCTGGCAGCCTCCGACACAGTTGCCCCACAGTCTACCTGTCCAGAAATGTCCAAGAATGAGGCATTTTCCCCCACTGATGGACATACGATCTCCTGTGTGTTCTTCCCCTGTTGTGGGCTCCGATTCAGGGGCCTGAAATAAGGGAGGTAAATATAAACACCACCAGCGGTTCCAAGCCCAATAGCTAAGACCATCTGCAGAAAAGTTAATCTCCGGTGGAACATGTTCTCCCTCTCTGGTTGTAGGACCCTAGTCGATGGTTTCTCTGGTTATAGAACCCTGGTCGATGGTTGCATCAAATCATGCGGTGATCCTGGAAGAATGGAACATGAAAGGTATACAATAACAATCTACTATTAGTACACTTTCAGTTTGAGACAGTACCCTTTCGTCCAAAACTAATAACTGTCATGCAATATGTGTGT